>PVJA010020827.1:0-36452 GCA_004027025.1 Myocastor coypus | reverse complement strand
GGGTTTGGGCTGGGCTGGAACAGGAAGTTAGTCGCGGGAACGCAGAGGCGGGGCAGAGGGGCGCAGGGGCTTACCCGCGGCGGGTGCGCAGCAATATCTTACTTTTCTATAAAACATTCAAAGAAGGCAGGGAAATAACTCAGCAGTCTAAGTACCTTCCTGGCAAGTGCAAGGACTCAGATTTGATCCCTGGTACTGCATGCCGTGCTGGTCTGGCACCAGGTGCTGCACTAGTTGCTGAAACAAGGTATGGTGGCATATACCTAAAAGCCCAGCACTGGGTAGGCTGAGACAGGAGGATCACTATGAGTCCAAGCTGAGTAGCAAAACTGTACCAAATAAATAAATAATTAAAAAGAAAAATCTAAGAGGCTTGAGAGATAGTTCCATGGCACAAGTGCCTGCCTGGAACGTACAAGGTTGTGAGTTCGAACCCCAACCCCCCCCCCAAAAAAAAAATCCAAAGAGCCCCTGACAATTTGGAGCCTTTGGGTAAATGAGACTCTGTCCATGCTGTTGATTGTGTATGGGGCACAGATGTGGCAGGGCATAGCCGTCTCTGTCCTCTTGGCTTCTGCTGCCTGCTTTTGTAGATGGGAAGTTGTTCATGTGTCACAGACAGTTTTGACAGCATTAAATCTATGTGCCTGTTTTACTTTGTTTTTGAAAGAAATTTTCTTCAGCTGTTGGTAACAATAGACACTGCAGATGTTAATCCCTGTTGTTGTTAACTCTTCCCCAGAGACTTAATGTTCAGTTTTCATTCTCATTTCTAAAATCTGCTCATGTTGCTAAAACTGAGGCCTCAGAACTTTCTTTTTCTTTTGGCATGCGAGTTAGAATTTTCTGGCAATGTGAAGAGAGTTGTAAAATGCTCAATTGTGGGCTGGCACACAGCAAATGTCATAAAATTGGAGTATGAAGATCAGTCTTGTTTTCCTCCTCCATGAGACTTAACATGGGCACTTAGTGGCACATCTGTAGAAGGAGAGCTGCAGCTCAAAATTAAATGTTTTGTGAAAGTACAAGAAAGAATCCCTATGGCTTTTACTTTAGAGAGCCAGTTGCTAGACCTGCAGAAGAGCCTGCAGCCTGTGGCGTTTCCTCTCTTTCTGTCGCCACATTTCTGCTCACAACGCCAAGAAGTAGCATTCTCTTCCCTTTGTGTTTATGTGCAGAGGGAAAGCAGGGTGCAGCAGCAGCTCAGAGCTAGAGAATAATTTGGCATCTGAAACACCAACATAGAAGCATAATTCATATTTATAATTCTATTGGGAGTGTTACAGCAGTGATTTAAATGGAGGCAATTGTCTGTCAGGGTCCCTGAGTTATGACTGGTTTTAAAATTTTAGAACTTATTGTTTCTGAAATCTACATAATTTGTGTGTTCTGTATCCTGTCATTAGAGATGTCAGAAGGGTAAAGGCTAATCCTAGTGTGTTGTGGTTCTTTGACTTGGTGGCTTTGCAGACTTCATAAATACGTAAAACTCTGTGTCTGTGCTTTCCTCCTCCAGTCGGGCGCGGGGAGGGAATATCGTGTCTTACGTTTTGCACCAAGGGACTGGAACCCAGAAAGGCTCACGTGTTTACAAGAAGCACCAGCAACCTGGCCCAAGGGAGCAGCCCTGAACTCAGCCTGTACTTTCCTGGGCTGTGTTTTCCATGTGGGCTTCTAGGTAGCACGGTCAGCAAGAACACAGGCAGGGAAAGAGGCCAGGCCCCCACGGCTGCTCTGGAGAACTTCAGAGTGCAAAACCGCTCATTTTATTTTCCTTCTGCCATGCTTGAGCTGCCGTGTTTAGGAGGCCTCACCTCACAAGACAGTGCACACATGCCACGTGCACACATGCACGGACATGCACACGTGCAACACACCGCAAAGTCATGGCCCAGCCTCAAATCCTTTTGCAGTGATAGGAAAACAACTCATTTGCACAAATTTAGCCAGGTTAAATTTAGAACAAATATTTTAACTACCCCATTTATAAATCACTATGCTACTTTGTAACTAAGCTATTCTTAACATGAGCAAAAGATATTATTTTTTAAAAATTAGCTTAGTGATCTTCACCACATTAAATCCATTTGGGCAAAGAGAATATATTTTTGTTCCTCCCTTGAAAGTAATATAGTAGGAAATTTTTAGGCTCTTAGGAGGACAAAAGCCATGGCAAACAGGAGGACTATAGGAGGTGAGTCCTTGTCCTAGCAGTGGGGCTTAGGAGAGGGAAGGTGCCCCAGGGCAGCCATACCTGTGAGTCAGCAGGGTCACGTCTTGCTGCCTGGGCCTGTGTGCTCTGTGTCACTTGGGAAAGGATGTTAAGGGGCCATGCTCACTGCTGTCCCTGCTCTGCCTGCCCAAGATGTATCTGAAGTCACCTATTAGAGGTGAGAATTCCAGTATGAGATGGAGCAGAACTTGAATTATAATAGCATGGTGCACCTGGTGGTACGTATGCATCAGTAATCCCAACTCCTGGGAGGATGTAAACAGGTGGATCTTAAGTCCTGTCTGGTAGTGAGACCCTGAACACCCTGTAGACCCTTCCCTAAAAATACAAAGTAAAATAAAATTAAAATTAAAAAAGAAATAAATGTACGGTGCAGCAGAGGCAATAAGAGAAGAAAGCAAGAAGCAAGGAAAGGACTCAGGTAGAAGCCCTGAAGCTGCAGGATAAGATTTGATAAGAATAATAAAATTACTTTCAAATACAAAGATCTAAACTGGTGTCATATTCATACATTTTTCTGGGATGGATTGATTTGTTTTCTGTGTGTTTTGCAGAATGCTTTTTCATCTCTTATTCAGAAAAGATTTACATTACTTTTAATTTTTATTATAAGTGTTATAGATTTTAGAAATGTAGGACATAAGTGAATACCAACAAGCCCAAATCTGTCAACTTCTTACCTCTTCTACTCTGCAGTTAATTTATTAAGCAAGTGCCTGCTGGGTACCAGTGCTGTGCTCAGTGATGGGAAACACGTCTGGACATGATGACAAGGCTGTAGCTTTTGTAAGCCATACATAGAGTGGGGCACAACTTTGATTTACTTCTTCCCAGTACTTTTCCTATGTCCTTAACATGTTCACAGTGGGACTGTAATTTGTATGTCTCACTTCCAGGTGGCTTGGTCTGCTGGTGGTATACATGTGACTCCTCCATGCATGACTGCATCACTGACACCATGGGTGGTATAAGCTGCCTGAAGGGACAGTGGTGCTTGCCCACTGGCGGTACCGGCTGTGGGAAGGGTTGACCTGAGAGCAAACCATAAGAGCTAGCCCCTGTCGTGCTGCACTGTGTGCTGTACTCTGCTCCATGTGTTTTACAATCTTTATGTTAACTCAGTGAATGTGATGCCTCTGTGGGGTATTAAATGTCTTTCCCACTCAATACATTGGGAAGTTGAGGCTTAGAGAAATGAAGTGACTTGCAAAAGATTGTGTGCTCAATAAGTAGCAGGGTCTTGATTAACACCCTAATAGTCCAGCCATAGGACTTTCTCTATTAATCACTAACCTCTGCTGCCTTCAATAATATTTATAAAACTGACATGATAATTTTATTAGCATTGTATAGCAGTGAAATTCCTGAGGTGGCTAATTATTAAAGATAAGTGATTATTTAGCTCACAATTTTGGAAGTTCCCATCTAAGATTGGGTACTTCCTCTGATTCAGGCATCTGGCAGGAGCACCAGATGGCATGGCAGGCGCATGAGCTGGAGGGATTGGTCACATCTTAAGCCGGAGAGCAGAGGAGGAGCCGAGGCCAGGGTTTCAGTCTCTGTTGAAGGCAGTCCCCAATGATGGAAAGACCTGTTGCAGGTGCTCCTCTGGGGACGTGTGGACCTTTGAGGCACACTTGGACGTTAGTAATACTGTATAGCTAGTTTTGGTTTCTATGTTTTGTTGAAAAGTGAACAAACATTTTTCCTCCAGACTGTCTAGTTACTTCTTACCCCAAAGGAAAGTAGAATTTCATTCATTTGTGTAGTGAGATGGTAACGAAATAAAAATTTATGGAGCTCCATAAGCTCTGAAGAAATGAGAATCTTTAGAGCTCTGCATTTAAATGCCTGAGGAGCTTATAAATCATTCTTAATTAATGTTTATCGTATTTTAATCCAGTAATTTTAAATTAAGTTAAGGCAAGTCATTTTAAGAAATTAAACTTTTTGTGCTTTCGTTTGCTCTCTTAGATTTCACAGTAGGAAAACCAATATAGCTTCCGAAAAGATAGTACACAGTTAGTACTGAAGACTGGAAATTAAACTGCATCATGAAGTTGCTTGGAACTGTCAGCTGAAAGAAACTATAGGTCGTGTTCTGGGTGGTTGTGAGGCTCAGGCTTTTTCAGTGCATGTGTTGTGACAGTGGTTTTATTTTCAAAGGTTCAGTTTATACAGAAGTCCAAGAATGTGTTATATGCTATGAGGTCAAGTTGTGCAGGAACCTCTGCTGCTTTCATAGCTAGGGATTAAGTGGGCAGGTGGCACTTTCTCTGTATGTGTCTGGAAGGTGTTTGTGAGCTCTGATAGCAGTGTGTGCCAGAACATAGTGGCTGCAGGGAAGAGAGGTTCAGATTCTGGATGCATGAGATTGAATCGAATACCCAGAAATTTAAAAACTGATGACATAGGAAACATTTGGGTTGTGGTGTCTTGTGGGAGCAGATAGATTTCCGAGCTGGGTGGACATCGGTTAGCATTTCCAGTGCATCGTTCAATCACTATGAGCTTGGGGAAGTCACTTGACCTTTTTGAGCTGCACTTTCCTTGTCAGCCCAGTATCTCCCTTTGGAGGTTGTCATGGGGTTAAGTAGGTCTGTTTGTGGAAAATGACTGACAGGGCGAGGGTGTAGGGGTGCATATCTGCAATCGGTGTAGGGGTATGCACCTGCAATCCTAAGACCTTGAGAACCCAGGGGCTTAGCAAGACCCTTCTGCAAAGCAAAGGGTACAAGCCTGGGATTCAGTGCCCAGCATCTCCAGGAATAAGAGGGTCTATCAGTGCTCACTATTATGAGCTACTATGAAATGTATTTTAATCTTTCAGAGTAGCTCTTTGATGCAGTAAGATGCTCATAGAAACCACACTGTTTTGGTGTGGCTCTGCTTCTTCTAGCTGTGTGACACAGGGCAAGTTATTTAACCTCCCTGTGTTTGATATTCTTTAAAACTAATCATAGTACATGTGTCATTGGGTGGTTGTGATGATTAAATGAGCATGATTGTGCATATGCCACCATGCCCACCTTGCTGCCTAGGAGGCTCGTTATGCTTGTTTGTCAGTAATATAGTTATTATGTAACTTTTGTACAAGAAGATAAAGCTAACTATAAGCATCTTTAATCATTTCCTCAGTCCTGCACTTCCGCCATTTGATATATCATTGTTTATATCAATGGCTGAGACCTGGCTTATTTCAACACATACTGAAACATGAATATTTAATTTGGTGATGTTATTATGTTTGTCTGTCTTTTTTTAATTTTTTAAGTATCTGGTACAGGGCACTACTATGCAGCTCGGACTTGTAGCAGTCCTCCTACTTTCAGCCACCCTAGTGCTGGGATTACAGGTGTGCATCACCACATCTGGTCTTGGTGGCCAGCTCAGTGCTTGGGGACAGGGGCAGCAACACATGTGGTGCCAAGGATCGAGCCCTGGTCCCTGCCCTTGCCTAAGCAGGTGCTTAGTCCACTAAGCTATCTTGCTGGCCCTATGTTTTATCTAAATGAGAAGAATTTGATGATTTAGCATTGTTTGAATATGTTAAAAAATGTGTTGCAAAATGACCATTTTGGGACTTGCTTCTCCTCCAGATTATTCAGAGATAGGAGAGCTTCCCCCGCGGTCTCCTTTGGAGCCAGTGTGTGAAGATGGGTCCTTTGGCCCTGTACCAGAGGAGAAGAAGCGGTCGCCAAGGGAGCTGCGGGAGCTGTGGAGGAAGGCCATTCTGCAGCAGATTCTGCTGCTCAGGATGGAGAAGGAAAACCAGAAGCTACAAGGTGGGTGTGACACTGGACAGGCCAGACTGCAACTGATCTTGGCTCTGAAGTGAACTGTGTCAAACGTAAGCTGCATCCCTGAAGACTAAAATCAGGATGACCTTACATATCTTCAGACTTCCCTATTTACTTACTTTGTGGTGATTTAAGTATAATTTCACCAGTTATATTCTTGTATGGTTGTTAGTATAATGCCTAGAACTTCTGAGATAACAGGTTATAATTAAGCTCTAACTTTTTAAAAATGGTGGGGATTTTTTTCCTTGGTTTTTTGTTTGTTTTGTTTTGTTTTTTTAATGATTCTTTCATCAGCCAAAGTATTCCTGGATATTAGAAATTGAAAAATTCTGCAGGAATCCTTAAAGTTCGTAATTTCATTCTGTGCCTGCTCAGTGAATTGTTGGTAACATGAAAAAAATATTGGCTTAGTTCTACCTGCACTGATTGATTGATTTATTTTTTTTATTTTTTTATTTTTTTGCACTGATTGATTTAAACATCAGAATATAACATAAACTTGAGACATGTAGGGTTTAGTCATCTCCTTTTTCCATGCCAGCACTTAGACCAGTGAAATGATTTTAGAAAAGTGCAAGAAGCAAGGTGTAAGGGCCTGTGAAAAAGCCCTAGAGGACAGAGAGCTGTCTCCTGGTATAAAGCAGTCGAGGGCCACGTTTGAGCATAGCCTTTTAGAGGGAAATTATAGCAGGAGTCTGGGGAAATAGCTCAGTAGAATAAGCGCTTGCCTAGTAAGCACCAGGGTCTGAGTTCAATCCCCGGTCCTGCGAATAAATAAATAAATAAATAAACTTAGAGCCACTTCTGAAGACTTAAGTCTGGGGAACGACACTGGCTAGCTTCTTGGGGCTGTTAGAGATTATGACTCTAATTGAGGTGCTGAGAACAGCAAGCCATGGAAGCAAAGGGCATATTGCTGCTGTGCTAATGCTAATGAACAGGCTGGGCCAGGGGGAGTGCCAGGCCCCTCTGGAGCCCCTAGCGGGCATCACATAAAGTTCCACCACCCTGGCCAGCATATTTCTTATTGCTTCCTCATTTCACCAGACTGACTAGCAGTGTTTGTTTTTGTGACACTGTTTAAATTCATTTATCTGCTTAGTATAGTTGTATAACATAAATTCATCTCTGTGAGCAAAGCATGATCAAATTGCTCAGTGTAAGAGGCTATCATTCATTGTGTGGACGTGTGTAGTACCTACCCTGCTGAGACTAATTTATTAGGGTACTAATAAGTTTTGTAAGTGGTGGGTTACAGACAGGGTATAACTTTCTCATTAAATACAGAAACAAGCTTTGGCAAGAACCTATCAAAGGACCAGGTAAAGAGGAGGTCATTCTGTGATGCTGTTATTTTTGTTATTTGGTTCTTAAAAGAAAGTCAATTTGCAGCTGCAAGTAACTTTTGCAATTAGTTAAGTGTTCAACCTGGCTTGCGTGGACTTTGGGAAAACAGTGAGAGGAACATGTATAAGAAGGTTCTTCCTCTGGTTGCCCTGCTTCTTTACTTCCAAATACATGGATCCAGTGTCTGTTGTTCTTCTGGAGGTGCTGCCTCCGGGGAAGTACCAAACTACATCACCTAGATCTCCCTTATTCCACTATAGACACATGGCAGCTGAAGTTGGGATGTTCCCAAAGTTGTACAGCTAGTTTGGTGTGGTGTGTCGCCTCTTTCCCAAGCCAATAACCCTTTGCTGTTCTTTTCTACAAAATCATTTTCTCCATATTTTTAAATAAAAATGTGAGCAGGACAGCAAGGTGTGATTCAAGGCTTTGGGTTGGTTTATTATTGTCATACTAATTCATGAAAATCATCATCTTAGGATTTAATCAGCGTCTTTTCTTCTGATATGAATTTAGGACAAGCTCTACAGGGTCTCACTATGTAGTTCTGACTCCTAGTGATTCTCCTGTTTTCAGCCTCCCAAGCGTTGGGATTACAAGAGGCATCAATCACCACACCCAGTCTTAATTGCAGTCTCAATCATTGCCTCAACATGCCCTGGAGGCAGAGCTCCCACTGCACACAAAGGATTGAACCCTAGCCCCTGCGTTCTGCTGAAGCAAGCTCTTTAGTCTGCTGAGCTATCTGGCTGGCCCAAACAACATGATTTTTCTTTTTTCCCAGTACTGGGGACTGAACTTAGGACCTTGTACTTGCTAGGCAGGTGCTTATTCTGAGCTATCTCCCCAGCCTAATCAGCATCTTAAGATTAAAGTGTTACACATGCTCCTACATTTCTATAACTATACAACATTATATTTTGAACCATAGATGACAATTTATAAGAGCCTCTTTCTTAGTTAAATAAGACATGTTTCTGGTTTTAAAAAAATGAAATATTGAGTATAATTTGCCTAAGACCTGTACAAGTATGAGGGCCTTTGAATTGCTGAACCTATTAGTTTTCTGTTTCTGAGCTTTGGAGAGATGGTAGCTGTTCATGCAAAAGAGTAGAAGCAGTTGCTGGCTAACCAAGTGGGCAGGACTAGGGCAGTTCAGTGACAGCCTGCCCCACACAGTGAGCACGACAGAGCTGGGCACCAAGCCAAGTCCAGGTGAGTGCATCTATGCATATTTCATGCTCTGCACCGCACAAGTGTGTGGGCTCTTGTTCAGCACTGGGAGCAGCTGGGTCCTGTGTCTGAAGCCACTCCGGGAGCTCTGCAGTGTGTTGCAGGTTTGTCCCATGTACTGTGGCCAATAAGGCATTTCAGAGGCAACTGGTTGTAGGGAGCAGTGTTGGTTGGGGTTCTAAAGCAGCATGTTGTTGGGACCAGCAGCAGAATACATGCTTGGAGTTGTTCACTGCTGTAAGAAGGGAGCCAGACACGCTTATGGCAAGATTCATTGCCAGAGAAACTGGGCTGACATCAGGAGCCCAGTGCAAGTTCCAGCCACTGTAGCACAGCCCATTCCAGCCTGGCTTGCTATAAAGGCTAGCCTCACTCTCCTGATGTTGGTTGTATCTTTTCATAACCAAAACAACCAAAAGGTTTATTTAATATTCTAAAAATGTTAATGTCAGAGATGTGGGGAAATGTTCTTACAAGGAAGAGGATAAAGATAGTAGATGAGAAGTCCAAAAAGGCAAGAGGAAGGCACTGTGAGGCCTGGAGTCACTCAGCTGCCCAGCACCTACTAAACAACGCTGGACCAATCACTTAACATGCTCCTACCAGCTTGAGCCACTAATGGAAAATGCATGCTTGTCCATCCCATCTGTGTGTGGCTGGTACCACCCAGTGGGACCATTTCCTTCACTCCATGCGACCGTCATGCATGTATTGCCCTCCAGTGGTTCAGAGCCACCAGAAGCAAGACATGAAGTGCAGCCCCATTGTGAATGTGTTGATCTCTTTGAACTTTAGTGTCTGTGACCCAGAAGTGAGAGATCAGACTGGAGAATCCATTTAAAATATCAATTTAAAATTTTCCTTTATTGGGGCCCGGCGGGATGGGTCAGTGGTCTAAAGCGCCTACTTAGGAAAGCTTGGGTGGCTGCAGGGACCAGAGTTCCATCCCTGGCACCACATGCTGTGCCAGCCCTGCCCTGAGGGCAGGCTGAGCCAGCCGTAAAAGTAAATAAACAAAAGTTCTGAAACAAGAAAAATAAAATAAAATTCTAAAAAAAATTTTTTTTTCCTTTATTGATTTCATCTCCATTTTAAAAATGTATGTCTAATTCTTAGGGTATCTTTAGGCTGATTAAATTTGGTGGGGCACAGTAACTATCTTCATCTATATGAGGAGTTTTGTTGTATGAAAGGGGCATATTTTTCTGTGCAACTGCAGGTAACAGAAATGTGACCCACAGGAGGCACTACAGAAAGGATTATCAGGCTCCAAATAAAGAGGAGCTGTGATTTAGAGTGTCTCTCTTAGTTTAGATGAAAAATGTTTGCTGAGCTCAACTGTGCCAAGCAGTGGGAATCATAACACCCACTCTTGCCGTTTAGGTGTTTGGGGTTTGATAGGATAGCTATAAAGATGGAAAGAACTGGACAGATGTGGCATATATGTTCACAGTAGAGCCAATGCTGGGGATGAGGTCAGAGATACTTCCTAGGTTATTAGCATTTCTGTAAAAGGAAATGGCGACTTTTGGCCTGCTCAGCTGGCTGGGTCTGCCACACATCTCAGTAGTGATGAGCAGGCATTATGTCAGGCGCCGTGACCTGTAGCCGTGGTATCCAGTAATATGCCCTTATGTGATCTCTTCCAGCCTCTGAGAATGATTTGCTGAACAAGCGCCTGAAGCTTGATTACGAAGAAATCACTCCCTGCCTTAAAGAAGTCACTACGGTGTGGGAAAAGATGCTTAGCTTTCCAGGAAGATCAAAAATTAAGTTCGATGTGGAAAAAATGCACTGTGCTGTGGGGCAAGGTAAGCCTTTCAGGGCCCTCCCAGCCACGTGTATCCTCACCAGTGATGGGGAGGGGTGGGGTGAAGATATTTCAAGTCTGCTTTTCCCAAGCGGCCTCCCTGTTCCATCTTATCATACCTTCTGCTACTTTGGTGCTGGACATAGTTAACTGATGGAACTTTCACTCTTTCATAATCTTTCTAATTGAATTAAATGCCCAGAAAACTAGTGCATAGGAAAACAAGAGAAAAACCCAAGGACTTAATTGCCTGCAAACTGAATAATGATGGAAGATTTAGTCTGAGCTAAATCATAAACGAAAAACTAATTATGTGGCTTCTCTCTGTAGACTTGTGGAAGAAAACAGTGGGAGGCCAGAGTTTAGACAGACGACTCTGAGCTCAGATTCCAGCCCTGCCGCTTGCTTTGCAGCATGCTGTTCAGAGGCTGTACCTTTGTGTGTGCCAGGTGTAGATGGAGAGATTGGGAGGAGGCAGGAGGGGACACTTGCATGTGCGGCAGTGCTACCAGCTTCCTGCTGTGATCTGCTGGTCCAGGAACAGGCAAGGACAGAACTGCAGACTGAGCATTTGGAAAGGCTTCCAGTAGTGGGATGTGGTGGTCCTCAAAAAAAGGGTGGACCTACATTTTGTCATTCCATCTCCCTTGTTTCATTTTCTCCTAATTCCTTTTTACTGTATACTATAAAAGCATCAGTCTGTAGTGCATTGGGAAATTTTTTAAAAATAAAAGATAGATTCTTCACAGATAAGTTTGAGAAGCACAGTGTTCAAATAAAAAAAGTGAATTCTTGTTAAATGTACATTAGCATCTGCTGGTAAGAGTGAGAGCCTTCTGGGCTTACTCTGTGCTTTTAGTGCTGACTTCTGGCTGATCCAGTCCTGAATACCCAGCTGTCTGGACTAACAGTTGCACTTGTATAGATATATAGATGGTTGCCTTCTGACTTTATCACTGTCAGAGGAAGAACATTGGACAGGTAAAAGTGTTACTTATCTCTAAGAGGGTTAATGGAGTGAAGCAGGCTTTCTCCCATAATCTTCCAAGCATTTTAAAACCTTTTACCTTGAGTTCTGACAGCACCCATTTTAGTGGTAATGGATGATTACTCTCATTGTAACTTCCCCAGTGAGGAGAGTAGGGACAAGCAGGCTTAGAGTGCTTGATAGTGCACTCAGGCCACAGGGCCAAGGGTCTGAGTGTCACACTGTACTGTCTGGGGTAGAATCACACCTCCCTGGGGAGTCCTCAGAAACCAGCAGCGCGTGTAGTGCTTCTGAGCTGTCAGTAGCTTTCAGTCCAACCTGGGGCTCAGGCTTCCTCACTGCCAGTCTGAGAGCCTTGGTTAACCAGAAGATAACGCAGAGGGCTGTGTGGCAGGCAGTTCTGACACTTTCATCCCCAGTGGCTGCTGGAGACTTATTCTCACATCAGGTGGCCCCAGTTGGCTGTCATGAAGGAAGAAAAATCAGAAAAAGGAATGTATCTGCTCTTTCCCTGTCTGGGCTGAGTAGGTGATGGACTATGGCAGCTTGGCTTCTGACAGAAGGCCTTGCATGTTCTGTGACAGCTGTCACAAATGCTTGAGTTTCTCGGAGGCCAGATACCTGGACATTTGTCTCTCATTGTGCGTTTTAAGAGGGAGACAAATAGAAACACCTCAGGAGTCTGGGTAGTGTTGCAGTCAGACGTTGGTGTTGCACAGCTTGCGTGCAGGATGGGAGAGGACAGTCTGGAATTCCTCCTGGATTCCTTGACTCTGTTCCTTGGATTTACTGCTGGAGCTAAGGCTGTGCAGTTGAAGAGGCTCTGCCTCGTCTAGCTTCAGCACTTCAAGGGCTGAAAGGCAGCAAACCCATGACCGCTTCCTTCTGTGGCTCATGTAAAACGTGCAATTAAATCGGAAGAGCTTTGTCATCTCAGGGACCTTAAGAGAGAGGACAGCACTGAGTGGTTGATGAGGCCTTGTCCTCACTGGTCTGCAGCCCCTGAGTGACACAAATACAGGGATTCATAAAGCTTTGCAGGTGAAGACCGGATGGGAGTGGCAGTGCTAAGGGTCAAGCAGGGAGAAGGAAGGGTCATTAGGAAATTCAGAGTTGAGTTTGAGTCACAGTGATTTTTCTAAAGACATCTAGATCTAGATAGAACCTGATAAGCCTGAAATGTTTTCTAGGAGTGCAGTTGTTGCAGAGTGCCACCTGAGCAGGGAGCAATATGGGCCAGATGAAGATGGCTGTTTCTGATGAAATTTCTAGATTATTTTAGAAATTAATGAACATAAAATTAATATAACTGCAGATAGGAAGACAGCTATGGTGGCATTAATAGCCTAAACCAAAACACAGAAAACATCCAGGAAATGCTTGGGATTGTCACTTCAGTGGGTTACAGATATGCTGGTCAGACCTCTCAGTTTACCAGCTGTGACCCCAGTTTTTAGCTCTTGTCCTGGTAAATTCATCAGTAGCCTTTTTCCTCTTCCCTTTCTAAAGCTTTAGATGGTATTTCTTTTTTTCCTATTCTAGGTATGGGTGGATTTTCACTTATATGATTTGAATTTTCAGAGGATTATTCTGGTTTGTTTTGCTTTTAAGTAGTAAACATTTTTTAAATCAGTAAAAGTAGAAAGCTATGTGCACAGAGGCTGGAGTGGTGCTCTGTTCCCTGTCCTCTGAAACCCCACTTGACAGCCATGAGGGCTCCATTAGGTTGGAAGAGCAAAATAGAGCCTTCTGAGGTGTTTCAGGCCATTCGTAGCAAGAAGCCTGTGTCTGACTCATAGAAACCTTTGCTTTAAATCACAGGCTCAAAGCTTACTCCAGAATTCCCAAATATGTAGTGCTCACCAGTGACATGGCCGGCATTGTCTGATAAGATAGTGGGAATGAATGATTTCATAAGAAGAGAAACTCAACATCTCATAACTTGGGGAAGGCTTTCCAGTTGTCAAAAGGGTTTTCTGCGAAAAGCCCCACTACAGAGTTGCCATGTCAACTGTTTTCCAGTTCCCATTTGCTTTTAGTTGGGGTTCAGAGTATGAAGAGTTGTTGTGCATATATGTGCATGCCCGAGGGTGCGCAACTAAGACGCATCTCTGGAGGTATGTTAGGGAAGAAAAGCAGAATAATACAAAAAAGCAGATACGAGGGCCTATTCATTTCCTGTTGCCACCATAGTTTGTTAACAGGTTACAACAACACTGATGCTAAAAAAACAGAAATTTCCCTCTCACAGTTCAGGAAGCCCAGTGTCAAGGAGTCAGGTTGAGCTGCCCTGGGCCTCTTCTGCTCTGCAAGCTGTCACATTCCTTGGCATACAGCTGTGCCTCCATCTCTGCTCCCCTGGTCACACTGTGTCCTTCCTGAGAATGTCTGTTACAGAACAACTATTTCTGGATATGAGGTCCACCTGTAACCTAGCCTTCCTCAGAATCTTGCCTTTATATCCCCATAGCTCCAGGGTATAGGAATTAAATAAATCCATTCCCTTGGGGGATCAGCACTAATCACACTGCACAAGATTGGATGAGTGCTTATTTAAATGTTTAGAGGTACATGGCCTATGGTTACATAGCTGGGCCTGTGTTTGTCTCACAGGCCAACTCTGTTTCTCCTTTTTTTTTAAAAAAAAAGTGAATGTGAGAGGAAAGAACAAATACTATACTTACACCGCTTCTGAGAAATGCCTGTGGTGAGCTAAAAGGCTTGAGATTCTCTCTTTCTGCTTTGCTTTTCTTCCTTTTCCTTCATCCTCAAGGCTTGACCAAAGGGCCTGGTTCTGTGAATGCCTGGAGGGCTCAGTGGGGAGCAGCTCCTATCACCTGGGCCTACTGTGCCTGGGCCTCTCCCTGCTGGGAGGTCACCGCTTGCTCTGTCGTTCTTCAAGCCTGGTCTTATTTCACTAGAATATTATTAGTTGTTGCCAGGTAGGGTTTAGTCACATTCCTCAGTTTACCCTTTGAAGATTCGTAGAACAGAGGATATCTTTGAAAGGTAGGAGGAATGGGGCAGGAACAATGAAGGATAGGGAGGAAAGAGCAGAGTGACACATTTTGGGTTGTTTCTTTTCATTCCTGTGCTGGGAATTTATAGTGGAACAAGAATTTGGAGCAACAGAATGAAATGATTCATTTTTATTACTGTACTAAGTTAAATCCTACACATAAAGTACTTGTGTTTCCTGCCTTGTCGTCAAAGGTGTGCCACGTCATCACCGCGGTGAAATCTGGAAATTTCTGGCCGAGCAGTTCCACCTTAGACACCCATTTCCCAGTAAACAGCAGCCGAAGGATGTGCCCTACAAGGAACTCCTGAAACAGCTCACCTCCCAGCAACATGCGATCCTCATTGACCTGGGTGAGCCTGTGCCAGCCATGGGTGGGGATGGAAGATTGGAAGAGACTGTCCGGGTTGTTTAGTGACCTACCTTTGGGTTTGGCAACTGTAATTTACTACAGCTACTTTTAATTTAAAAAGCCCTGGAGTATACAAGTCTGCTTTCCCGGGGTAACTGGCTTACTGTGCTTGGCGTAGGGTATTCATTGGATCATAACTGGCTCAGTTCAGTATTTTAGATATTCATAGGATGTTTGTATGGTTAGCCAAAGAGACATCCTGGAAAACATGTGGCTTGGTTTCATCCAGGGGCCACTCTCCTGTCTTCCCTGCCCACCTGCAGAACTCAGGAGCATTGTGGAAAGCTGTGTGAGTGCCTGAAGCAGTTTTATTTTAGAAAGACGCAACACCTTGTCTCCTGACAATTTTAGAAACATGACACCAGAGTCGTGTTGGGTACATGTGCTGTTGCCACAGTGAAGGACTAGATGGGTGGAGATGCGATGGAGGGACATGAAGGCCCCCTTGACCACCAGCGCCAGGCAGAGGTGGAGGTGGCCGCAGTTCAGCCTTGCCCATTGTGTCCCCTGAGGGCCCTGTCTCCATGGCTGGAGGTCAGTGTGTGGCTGCAGGAGGTACCTGTGGCCTCGCTCCTGAAATGCGTGTTCTGGTTGTGCTGGCTCCCTGGGCCCCTGCTGTGGTCTAGCTTTACAGGTTGTCAGAGCCCCCAGCCACAGCGAAGGTGACAGTGAGCTGGGTCAGACCCCGCCAGAATTTGTCCTTCAGCACAGGCTGTAATCTCACAGTTTCCTAACCTTGGGTCTGTGCTTACGCGTCATCTTTGAGAAACTGCCCCTGGCTGTAGTCTCCCTCTCATACTAGACCACAGTAGCGGCCGTGGCTGGCTCCCTAGCCCATGCCACACTCTCTCCCCATGGTGCTTGTCCCATTTATTGTTATTTAAAGCTGGTTCTCATCTTTGCTGCAGCTGAACATTGTGTGATTTCTTGACGTCCTTGTATTAATCTTCAAACAGTATTTAATCTACTTTTATTAATCCCTGCAATACTATCACATGGATATCATTGAGAAAATTAGAACAGAGAAGTTCTGCTTAAAATGAAACAGCAAGTTTGCTCTTCAGCCCTGTGACCTCAGAGCCTCTCTCCCCTTCCCCCGTGCCAGGCAGCCCTTTCGGGATACACTGGGCCACTTTACCACTCTAGCTGGAGTGCCTCGATTATGCCACCACATGGTAGGGACACAGTGCATCTTTTTGAGATGCTGATTGTGTGGCACCACATAAGTGCTGCAACCTCCTGTGATGCTCACAAAGGCCTTGAAAAGCTGGCCCCATATCTTCTCAGAGATAGGGAAACTGAGCCATGGGGACGTCTTGTGTGGATCACAGCCCCACAGCCATCTGAGAGGAGGCCAGGATCTAAATCTGCCACTGCCAGAGCAAGGCCCTGCTATCTATCCCAAGGCCAGAGGCCTAGGGAACGGCTGGCCAGGTGAAGAGTGTGCTGAGAGCTTTGATGGGGTCAGAGTCTATTTGTCCCACTGCCTCTGAGGCCAGCAGTTTGGTGAGTTGGCAATAACCGTATTCACTGATGTGATGGATAACAGAGCAAATGGCATCATGCTCCAGTCCTCTGCTGTGAAGTGAAAGATGGATTTAGGGCAGGATTAAAAGCGGGAGAACAGAGGTCACTGTTGCCCGCTGCACACACCCCTTTGTAGGAGAGGAAATAGAGGACCCATAATCACCTTGGTTTCAATCTTGTCTTTGCTTAGTTTCCCTTCAGTGACCCCTTCATGCCCCCACAGGTGGCCCCCTGCCTCCTGTTGCTCAAATTCAGTCACCTTTCTGCAGCAAGAGGAGAAAGGCCAGATCAGCACTGCCTGCCTGGCCTCAGCCAGAAGCCGTGTCCTCTGAGCTGCACCACAGGCAGCCTCCCCTCATGTCCAGAGGCCCCTGGTTCACAGGCAGGGTCGGGCTTGGCTGCATGCTCTCTGACTCTGTCCATCCCTGCTTTCCCTGCCTTCTCCCTTCTGCACACTGGAGGCCTGCTGCAGCTCCCCAGACCTGATGGTGCTGATCCCACTCTTGCTCAGCTCTGACCCAGCTTCGTTTGGGAATGCCCTCCCAGCACTCTGCCCAGGACCTGAAAGAACCTCTGTCTGCCGGATTCTGCCTCCCAAGTCACCTCCCTGAGTTTCCCCAGAGTCTACAGAGAGCCTCCTTGGGGTCAGCTCCTCTTCGCATTAATAAGGAAATCTGGGTGTTGGCCCAGCCCTGGGGTTAGAATCCCAGGCACCTTTCTGCCTCAGGGGTCACAGAGGCCTGAAGTGGACACCTCTAGACAGGGCCCATTCCTTCTATCTCCCAAGGCCTGCACCCTGCACCAAGTCAGTTGTTTGTCTACGCTTTCTGTTTGATTTATGCCATGAGTATCTGTCCTTTTGACTTGTCTGGGCTATATTAAGTAAAGAGGAGTTGTGTTGGGCCACACAGAAAAGATCATTTATGCAAGTAATAAAAATGTCTTTAAAAAATATTTTTCTTACAACACTTTAAAAAGGAAGGACACATAAAACCAGTGAGACATTTGAGCTTGTTTTGTGATGTGAATGGGTCAGTGTCTGGCAGTGGTTGCAATTCATAGTTCTAAAGGTGCTCATCAGAAACATTTGATACAATTTAGTCATCTTCATCTGTTCATCCTAAAAATAGTTGTTCACAAATTTAGGCACTGCCAAAAAGTGGTGGCGTAACTAAGGTGCAATTATGAAGCTGGAGATGCTTTTCTCTGGGAAGACAGGTTTTATAAAAATCTAGTAAAGATTTGTTCAAATTTTTCTTTGAGTTGGATGTCTTACTGCATCTGTACACATTCTAAAATTTAATATATAATTTAATAATTTAATCTATAATTTAAATCTATAATTTAATAATTTAATCTATATTTAATATATAATTTAATAATTTAATCTATAATTTAATATATAATGATTTGTTTTTCTAGTATTAATGGTAGTGTCTATGTAGCAATATAAGCAAAAACTATTTGATTCATCTTTGCAGTGTCTGTATTACTGCTGTTGAAAAAATGTTGGAGCTAATTATTAAACAACTCAAAAAGGTCAAGTTTAATAATTAAATCAGAAAACTTCTGCACACACAGGTATCTGTAGTTGAATGCTATTGCAGTATCAGTAATTGCTGCATTTTACTTAGCAGATCTCATGCTGCATGAGTGGCAAAGCCATGTCCAGGGGATTTATTCAGGTTTGGGATCTGGTAGAAGACTTGTTGTGTGGATTGTTGCTTCCACTAGTATACTTCAGCCAAAGGTTTCATACCTGTCCAGTGTCTGCGAGAAAAGAAATTGTAATCTAAATGTCAAGAAAGAGAACATTCTCCGCTTCTTTAGAATCCATCGAAGACAAAGAGTGGCAGAGACTCCACAGTGAAGGAACCAGCTGAAAGTTTACTATTTACTTCTGCTTGCCAGGCTGCTGGTGGCCTTGTTCACCTGGATTCATGGCTGGGCATTCCACACTGTGCGGGAGGGATACTGCTCCCTGTCTCCCTTTGATCTTTGGGTTCAAGTCTGGTGTGAGAAAAACTAAATACCTTGGTGATGAAAGACAGAAAGGCTCTAGAATTTATCACAGCACCTCATTAGGCAATAACCAGTCTGTCTGGTTTGGGACTCTGCTCTAAGGAGACCACCTGAACATTTCCAGAGCCTAATACATTCCTGTACTGGTGGCCACATGAGTCATTCCAAAGGGTCTGCCTAGGTTTGTGAAACTGTCATCGTCACATCTTGAACTTATCTTGGTTTGATCATTCCAAGGATGCCATTGTAACTTCAGAATGATAGAACTAAATTTGGGTGACAAAAGGAAAGAGTCAAATGAACTCATCCTGCACCCTTGAAGCCCATCAGTGGCCTGCTAGTACATGCTTAACACCTGCTTCCCGCAGACTCCTTAGAAGAGCCCTGGCATTTACTGTGTGCAGATTTCCTTGCTGTCAGGATTCCCATCATGGTCAGTTGTAGGGTATTGGACTTGAAGTCATGAACAGTAGAGGCGGGCACAGATGTACATAGCCCCAGGAGCCAGCTCCAGGAGTCAGCGTGCCGAATTAGATGGTCCTGGATCGACGTGGGCTCAGAAAAGAGAGCTCTCTTCTTTGTCTCTCAACCAGGCTATTAATGGTGATTCCACGGGTCTGGTAGGAAGGCAGATGATTGCTGTGGAAGGCAGCCACTGGATGGCTGATGGGCACATTATTTAATAGTCTCAAGAGTGATACAAAAGGTATTTCTTTCCCCCTTCAGTCCCTTCTTTAAAAGTTTGCTCAGAGCCAAATATTAAAGATTTTACAATAATAGGCTCTCCTCCAGGAAGGAATCTTGCAGGTCACCTGTTTGTAGGTTCTTTTTCCTCCTGTAAATGAAGAATCTGGTCCAGGATTTAGAGAGCCAGAGTAGGATTTCTGGTTTCCAGTCCAGATGCAGGAACCTGGAAGCTCCTGGGAAAAAGAGCAAAAGGGAGAAGCTGGTCAGTCAGCTTTTCAGGGCCGCATCCAGACTGAACAACTTTGCAGGTGGTCCAGTTTTGTAACAGCTGCAGTTATAGTTGCTGATCCAAGCCAACTAAAGGTCTTGCCCAAGATGAAGCTGGTTGGGCTTTGCACAGAGTAAGGCAAGATGCACTAAGAGTGGATGGTGTTTCTCATCATGTGGGCAGGGACCACCTACCTGTGGATCTCTTGAGCTCATAAATACATTCCTGAGGCCACCATCCTGCCTGCTCTGCTAGTGACTGCAAGATCTAGCCCAGCAGCCAACCTGGGGTATGTAGGTTTAGTTAACAAGCCACCAGGTGACCTAATGTAGTGCCTGCTGAGACCCCAGAATTCAGGTCTTCTTTAACACAAGGATCACTGCTGGAAAGACATTCCTCAGATGAGTGTCTTTCCTTAGGAGAGCTTCATGAAAATTAAGGTCCTGGTCACTTGGAACACATCTGAGTTGTGGATCTCCTAGTCAGTCCCTCCTGCATGGTTCTCCACTTAGACACAAGAGTTTGCTTTCAATATAACTAAATGTATTTCTTCCTCTTTACCCAGTATCTAGTCAGGAAAATGAGTAAGTCATGGTGTTTGCCCAGATCTGACCTCAGGGTCTCTTTTGCCCTGAAAGTCATAGAGTGACTCAATAAGGTTTTGTTTACATTGATCGTTTCAATTGTTATTTACCACCCTAGGAAGTTAAGGTAGCTCTATCTATCTATCTATCTATCTATCTATCTATCTATCTATCTGTCTATCTATCTTTGCTATTGGGAATCCAAACAAACTCAGAACCTTGCGCTCACCAGGCAGACTTTTGTGCCACTGACCTATAACCCAGGTCCAAGCTGACAATTTAAAAATACACTTGTTGGGAAAAAATGTAATAAACTCATTTAGATAAATCTGATGTTAAAGATGACCAATTTCAAATAAAAGGGAAAAGTGACATATTAAAAAAAAAAATAACTATTCAAGGTAATGTGTGACTTAATAGAATCACCTGAATTATATTGGGTCCATTGACTCTGCTTGGTTATTTATTTGACAAAGAAGGTAAAGAGCTGACTTTGTACCGATCTATAGTTGAAGAAGGGCAGGGTCTTCAAAGACCCCTGGAAAGGCCTTGAGATCTCTCCCAGGTTCTAAGACTGAAAGCGATTGACAACAGCTGACCCAAAAGAAAAGACCAGAATTAAAATGCATGGTGCAGCAGGCACTGAAGGACAAAGTCAGACAGGTGCCATTTGTTCTCCCACCAGCCAGGAGCTGAAGGCCAGACGCCTGGGTTATTCCCCACTCGACGTAGAATGGGGTCCCTGCCTTCCTGTGCCAAGTTCCACCATGTGTGGAACAAGACATTGCATTTGGAAATCTCCAAGGAGCATGTTGAAAAATCCATTTCAGCCTGGCCAGGCTTGTGCGGAATAGGTTTCTAGCATGAGTAAAATCAGTTACCATTTGTGCAGCTCCATGACAGGGATGACTCACCATTTTGAGTGGTAACTACAGAGGAGAAAGCTTGGGGTTCACTGGTATTTGGTGAATCTAAAAGGCAGTGGTGGTGACAATGGTGATTAGGAATTTGTACCAGCTTTCATTTCTATATGTTCATGACTTCTCAGTTTTGTGAAAAATCAGTTGCTGGGGGAAACGTCCCTTTACCTCTGGAAATCTCTTAGCAACATTTTTCAGGTGCTGTGGAATATGATAGTTAATAGTGTAACATTGCCTTTTTTTTTTTTTTTTTTCAATTCAAGCCATTTTGCATTAGCACTGCAGAACTCTCAGGAGCAGGGTCCTCTTTCTCTGTCCTGGTTGGAGCTGCGAGTGTCTGGTGTAGCTGCAGACTGTTGTCCATGACTGAGCTCCTCTAGAGCAGCCACTTGCACCAGACTTTGCCTGTGTGCTCGTAGTTCTGCCAGGCAGGCCTTTTGCCCATTTTAAAAGAGAAGAAGCCAAGGTTCAGAAACTCATTTTTGTTCAGAACTGCAGTTGCCATAGAGGGTGTTGGAAAAGCCACTAAAATGCCCCTCAAGGGATTGACCTTGATGTAACAGATACTAAAGGTAAGGCTTTATCAGTGAAATGTATGTTTAAGGCCTGTAGTTGATTGGCAGGCATCCATGCCCCACTGCCAGTGACTGGAGCAGAATGTGTGATCAGGGCCTGTCAGGCTTGTGCCCCCATGCTCTGTGGAGCATTAGGGTGGCTAGACCATGGATGGCCTGACTGGCAGATTGCAGAGTCCTCATCCAGCTGAACCTTTGCCAAGAAATGACTATCAGAGGCTGAGGACAGAGCCCATGAGAAACTCCACCTGACTCTGTCCCATTAGCTTGCAAAGAATAGATGCCCTGTGTTTGGCAGAATTTGTTGAAGGTTTGCTTTGTTTTCATGCGCTATGGCACTGGGAGCAAGGCTACAGGAGGGTGGCTAGAGCTCCCTTGTGGATGGCTTAGCAGCTTCCTCTCCCAGGTAGGGGGCCTCATTTGCTGGGCCTATAGGAAAATGAAAGTGCAGACTCCCTTGTTTGAAAATTAGGAATTCCAAGGCAGTGGCAGCAGAATATTAAGCCCTCCATGAGGTCCTTCCCAACACAGAGCCAGCCTGACTCTTAGTACCCACACCAGTGAAGCCACATCAGCACAGTGTCCTCCTCAGTTGGCACGAGCTCTGTTCCTCGGAGGGGTACTGTCTACCCAAGGGGGTGCAGTGCAGGGGATCACATGGGCTGCTTAAATTTGAAATCACAAACCCAAGCAGTGGACCCTCTCCTGGTATTCTCCTATGTCACATCACTGCCATGGTCTCTCCTTCCAACATGAATTTGAGACCCAAAGAGAAGGGCCTGCTTTCTGGACAATGGCAGGGAGGGAGGGCTCTGTCAGCCTCGGAACTAAGGGAGAGTACAGTGTAAGGGAATCTAGGTACTTTCAAGAATTGGAGGGAGCGATACTCTTGTTTGTAAAATACAGTGGGTACAAATTGAGGTGTAGTCTCTGTATAAATAATACATAGATTTTAAAGGCTTACTTGCCATGAAGCGAAATAACTCAATTTTTATATTAATCCCATATTGATAATGCTTGTATAAGTTAAAATCTTATTAATTTAACCTGTTACTTTTTCATGTGCTTCCTAAGAAATCTTGTTGCTGCTATAGCGTGAATTACAGTTCAGTTGCACCCACTGCCCTAAACTAGACACATGCTTAAGTGTGGCTGTCCCTGATCCATCTGCACACTGTACCATGCAGACAGGCTCAGTCACCCTGGGAGCCCCCACTTGTAGGCTAGCATCTACTTCCAGGCTCAAGGCCAAAGCTGGGAGGGGAACGTGGTTTGTTCTGTGAGCACTAGGGAGCTGTCCATTGGCTTCCTGGAAGTGGGTGACACATGCAGGAGGCCCTGTGGGGGATTTGGTTTGGAGTGAGCTATACCAGGGTGGGGCGAAAATGCAGGAAAGCAGTTAGAAGCCTGGTGGCGTCTTCTTATGTCAAGTCCAACAAGCCCATGGGGATGGAGCAAATGCTGAGTTTCTGAGGAAGCTGAGGAAGGGCATGTGAGATTGAGTGTCTGCAAGGGACCATTCCTGTGGTGTGGATGAAGCCGCTGCCTCGTTGAGCCAGCCAGGTCCATAGTTCTCACTTGGGTTCAAGCTAGGCTGCTGCACCACTTCTCAGAGCCTACTGTTCTGGAAACCTACTGTTTCATCTGTCACCTTTCAGAAGGAGCAAGCAAGGGACCTTGGTAGGTATCAGCCACAGAAGTCCCCTGGCCCAAAAAGAAAAGTCTTTAAGTTTTATTTGAATACCAGTATTATGTGAAAATGATCAGGATTTTGAAGGCATCGTTTAAGCTTTCTGGAAGATGACTGGGCTGAACAAAAGGAAACATTTGCTGCCCTTAGCCTGTGTGAGAATGCTGCCTGTGGTTTCAGAGTGCAGACATTTCCACATGAAGAGAAGCAATTGCCAGCAGGATCTGTGTGGTCTAGAGAAGTGGACTGAGGGTGGGTAGCAAGCCAGGCCCTTCAGCAGCATTTGCGGGAGAAGGCAGAGCTCAGGAAACCACAGCCGTTTCATTCCTCTTGAGAACAGAGCTTGTATGAGAGGTGTAGCAGTTCTGTTTCTGTCTTACAGTGAAGTCCACACTTTCGTGGGAGCAAAGATGGTTATGATTTCTTTCGCCGGAATTACCATCAAAAGGCAGTGATTAATTGCTAATTTTGAATTCAAACATTCCAGGAAGGACCAGCTACCCTGGTTCAGTGACCAGAGGCGGTGTTAAGGTACCAGAGACTGTGATCTAGCTTCTGATCATCCTGCTGTTTTAACCTGAAGCACACTACATTTCTGGTTCAGTGGGCTTGTTTTCCTGACAGCTTGCCTGTGTTTCTTTCCAGGACGAACCTTTCCTACACATCCTTACTTCTCTGCCCAGCTGGGAGCAGGGCAGCTGTCCCTTTACAACATTCTAAAGGCCTACTCGCTTCTCGACCAGGAAGTAGGATACTGCCAAGGCCTCAGCTTCGTAGCAGGCATCTTGTTGCTTCATATGAGTGAAGAAGAGGCATTTAAAATGCTCAAGTTTCTTATGTTTGACATGGGACTACGGAAACAGTATCGGCCAGACATGATTATTTTGCAGGTATAATGTGTTCCTTATGTCATTATAAAAACAAGAGCTAAAAATGTGTTAGCCCCCATCAGGTACAAAACAGGAGGAGGGCCTTTTTAACCGTCAGTCAGCATCACAGAAGTTGTTGTTGCTTACTCTATGCAGCGCTGTTTCATGTGCTTTATGTGCACTGACATAGTAGCACACAGGAAGACACCGTGAACCGGCTCACTATGTAGGTAGGAAAACAGAGACTCAGAGTAGGTGTGTAACTGGGCCTGGTTGCACAGCCAGCAGGCAGCAGAGCTGCAGCTGAACCCCAGGCCTGCCTGACACCATGGCCTGCCCTCATGCCAGCCTGTAATCCTCCCTCTCAGCCTGTTCACCTCTGCCCTCTGGCCAGGGCCTGCACACTCCCTTCACTCTATCATCCACAGTTCAACTCATACCACATCTAGGGAGAAGTGACCACTGTGACACTGTCCTTCCCCTGTGCCCTAAGTACATGGTGTCATGTTAGCCTGTCTTGTTACTTTGGCAAAACATGTTTGCTGCTGGAAATTTTTGTTGTTGTTGTTGTTTACTTACTCTTTTACCTTTTTGTATTCTGACCAGCATATCTGCTTCAGGAGAGTGGAGGGCTCTTGCTAGTCCTAGAGCCATGTCTCTGGTTTCCAAAACTGACCTGGCACAGGTCAGTATTTGTTGGTAAACTCATCTGGTGGTGGTGGACCTGTGGCACATGTGCCACAGCGAGTTGTTTGCTATTGTTGAAAGCACTAGAAGGTTCACCATCACCATCCTGAGCTAATCTATCAGGAAACCCCCACAGAGCAGTGTTCATTCTGTGTGCCAGGTGCTGCATCTGCCACCTTCAGAGGCGGCAGAGCTCTGGTCCTGCTTCAGGAATATGGCAAGTGTTGCTTGAAGTATACTTACTTGTTCCTTTCCTGGCAGGAGTCTGTGACTTTAGAGTCTTGGAAAGCATCTTTAGAACAAGGAGGTTGAGACTGCCAGGATGTACCCTTTGCCAAGCTGGGCATGGTGGTACAGTCCCTTAGTTGTAGCACTCTGGGAGGCTGAAGCGGGAGATCCTAAGTTTGCACCCAACCCAGGTAACTTAGCAACCTCGTGAGACCTTGTCTCAAAATAAAATACTATAAAAAAGAACTGAGAGTATAGTTCATGTGAGGCCCTGCCTGAGTTGAGTCTCCAGTACCTGACCCCCAGTCCTTTGCTTTGACTTGTGAATGTGAACTATGTGAGCATAAATCTCATAGGCAGGAACTGTTGTTCACTGAGAGATCTGACCCACACAACACCTTCCACACATACTGTCTGTCTCTCCCTAAACTCCTTCCATTGTCCTCACAGGAGCTGTCAGCAGACAGAAAGGTTTTTTTAAGTTGTATATAATTTTTTTTTTTTTTTTTTTTTTTTTTGTCTTTTTGAGACAGGGTCTCGCTATGCAGTTGAGGCTGGTCCTGAGCTCACTTTTGTAGCCCAGGCTGGTCTCGAACTCGCACCAATCCTCCTGCCTCAGCCTCCCAAGTGCTGGGATTACAGGCGTGCACCACCATGCCCGGCCTTTAAGTTGTATATAATTTAGCATAACACATATGTCTTTTTCTACTGATAGCCTTGGTTGATCAAACTTTTTAAATACAGAAGAGCCACAGCTAGTACTTCAGAAGAGTTTATTTCTGAAGCCTCTGAAAATAGCGCCATCTCATGTCCCTAGCTTGTGCTGTCCGTGTGTGCCATGGTACATCTTGTGAGACACTAACCCTCACTAGCTTGTTCCTTTAGGCCCAGACCCTGAGGCTCAGAGCTGGCGTAGCCCCTGACCCTCTGTAAGTCCTGGGGCCACCAGGCCCTGGAGTGAGCTTGCTGTCATGCTGATCCTTGACATCATAGTCCAATTTTAGTTAGAAAAAAGTTATTTCATTCACCTTAAGACAGACACTTTTTTAACTTGCCCAGGTTCTATGTGTTTCCTATTTTATAAATCTAAAGAAATTGCACTTGTGCTGCCTTTTACACACTCCTGGGAGTCCAGAGGGAACTAATGATAGTGCACAGTGGCCTTCCCCTGAAACAATGTGCCCTCAGTTTACTCTTAACAGAGGGGCTGGTTTTTTATTCCTAAGTCCTTGGGATTTGAGGTTTTCTAAGAACGTACACCTTAAGAATGCGGGAAGTACTTGGCCCAGGCAGATGTTCATGTTCTCTTTGCCAGGCTGCACACAGGGCCTCATGCGCAGTAGCTTCCCAGAAAGCCCTTGTTGGCCGCATTAGTAGCCAGGGTCAGTCTGCGTGAGCTGAGGAGAAGCGTAATTCCCCTAGCCTTGCCTCGGAGCTGGCAAGCTCATCCGAGTAGCACGTGCCTCATTCAGCACTGCGCATCTTGCCCTGCAGATCCAGATGTATCAGCTCTCACGGCTCCTTCATGACTACCACCGGGACCTCTATGACCACCTGGAGGAGCACGAGATTGGGCCCAGCCTCTACGCCGCCCCGTGGTTTCTCACCGTCTTCGCCTCACAGTTTCCGCTGGGATTTGTAGCCAGAGTCTTCGGTGAGGCTCATGCATCTTTTTCCCAGAAATTAAAGTTATTATGTTGGATAGGAAGAATTTATTGTCACTTGGTGGTTCTGCTTGTTGTATGAGCTGTGTCTCACAGGACAGCCTCACTTCTGGACACCCTGGGGCTTCCGGAAGTGTCTGTCATGTCCCTTCCCATGGGGCTTTCCCTAGAGACACTCAGGAGTCCTGATAAGCCAAGGTGTGTATCTCAGGTCACTGTCCTCGGCTTCTCCGCCTTGTGACTGTGCTGTCTGTCATTCCTCATGACTCTGTCCCCCACCTGAGCTGTCATTCTTTCTGGCTCCCTTAGCCCCTTCTCATTTCTTTTCAGTTTGTCCATAATCACCTTCTGGAAGACCCGGATGAGGGCTTGGGTGATGCCTGTGTGTGGGTGCTTCTCCCTTCCTCTGCCCTGGCACCTCTCATGTGTGTCACAGTTAAGCCTTTTTTTTTTTTTTTTTTTTTTTTTTTTTTTTTTTTTTTTTTTTTTTTTTTTTTTTTTTTTTTTTTTTTTTTTTGTCTTTTTGTGACAGTCTTGCTATGCAATTCAGGCTGGCCTTGAGCTCACTTTTGTATCCCAGGCTGGTATTAAACTTTCACCAGTCCTCCTCTAGCCTCCTAAGTGTTGGGATTACAGGTGTGTGCCACCACTCCCAGCCACAGTTCAGCCTTGACAATATAGTTGTTTATGTGCAGTCTCAAAACAGCCTTGATCTCAGGAGCCTGCTAAGATACTATGAGCAAGTTAAATTTGTGCACACATACCCATGTGCACATGTGTCTGTCTTGCTGTGTGTGGACCTCTGTTTTTCTCCTGTCTCAGCCTCCCAAGTGCTAGGATTACAGATGTGCACCACCACACCAGGCCATGGTCAACTTTTACATGGTTTATTTCCTTACTTCAGAGTGAAAGTATTTTTGACAGTTCAGGTTTTATTTTTTATCATGAAAGGAAAAGTTGCTTTAAAAAATTGGTAATGATCAACACATCAGGTACATTTAAATGCTGTTTTTGTAGAGTCATTTAGCATCTTGAAAACATGTGACCTTATACTGCTATGATTTATTTTTATAACCTGAGAATATCATACAGGAAATGTTTAAAAATATTGAAAGAGTGCCAATATAGACATACTTTGGGTAGACATCATGTATATCCAGATACTGGAAATCCTAAAATTTTCTTGGTAATTTAATGAACATTGACTCTTCTTGCTTTCTCTCTAGGGTTCTGCATATTTTTAAATCATTACTCACTTCTCTTCTCTGGAACTCTTGAAGAATTTCTCAGTTGACTTTATTAGAGGAACTGAAATCTTTTTTTTTAAACATATTCAGTATAAAATCTATAGGGTCTCACTAAGTAGATTGGATTTATAGTGATCTTCCTGTTTACAACCTCTCATTTGCTGGGATTACAGTCATGTGTCACCATGCCCAGTCTCAATCACTGGCTCATTGTGCCCTGGGGGTGGGGACCCTGGTGGCAGCGATAGAACCCCAGCCCCTGTGTCTGGCTAAGCAAGTGCTTTAGTCCACTGAGCTATTTGGCCAGCCCTATGAACTGTAATCTTAAAACATAAAATATTCATAAGCCCCACCTGCAGAAATTATTTTCCAGCTCTTAAAAAATAAAAAACAAAACAAAACAAAATAGATACCAAGTATGGTAAAGCAAATTGCTAATTAAATCTCATAAAGGTTTAGACTATGATGAAAAAAAAAAAATCAAAGCCCCCAAAATATGTATTTGCTAATAAAAGTTACAAAAACTGTAAGTTCTCTAGCTGTGAATTTCATTCTTTTTAGCAATAACTGCTGTATTTTTGCTTTCCATTTTCTCCTAATTATCTGTCTCTTTGATACGGGGTCACTAAGGGAACAGAATTCAGTGGGGGAAGGAATGCTGTTTGTTAATAGTATGAAAACAGTTCAGACTTTTAATTTTGTGGTTTGGGAGGAAACTTATACCAAGTGGGCTGGGCTGACCGCAGCCTGGGCTGAGGGGCAGAGTGGTGGTCACTATGTCATCTCTGCCCCCGGCCAGCCCTGGAGTTGCTGCCCACTGAGTGTTTGGGGCTGCAGGAGACAGTCTTTCCTTGGACTTACTTAGTAAGTAGGTGAGGGTTATGGGCACAAGCAGAGCTCACTTTGGAGGTGGCAGCACTCCTGTTGCAGAACAAGTGAGGCTCATTCTAGCTCATTCACGCATAAAAGCTAGTTGGAAGAGACGGGCTGTGTTCTCTGTTACCTGGGTGGTGGTGGGCCCTGGAGTTTCCTGCAGTCTGCCTAAAGATGCCCTCTGTGCCTAATTCGCCACACTGAATGGGCTCCTGTCTGGCAGGCTGAGGGCTTCTGCGATCGCAGGCAGGAAGTGGCATCTCAGTGCCGCCCTTGGGCCGTGAGGTCCTTTTGCAGACCCAAAGGTGACAGTGTGCACCCAGCGTTAAGGACTTCATGGCAGTATGCTGAGGCCAGTGAAAAGCTGGGTATTTTAAATCCATGTCTACATATACCTTTGGTGACTTGAGCAGGTTTGTCCAGCTCCATGATGGCAGACAGCTTAGCTTCGAATTCTAGAACCTGCCATTCACCCTTATCTTTCTTGGCCAGGGCCCATTTCATCATAAACCTTGGAGACTGAATAAAGCCTGAAAATGAATGGACTTTTGTTGACCATTCACTATATTTATACACAAAATACAGGCAGCTCACATCGGTGTAGCTCATGTATTAATTGTTATCTCGGATTAAGGATCTGCTACTTGCAGGGGCAGCTTCCAGTGGTGTAATCCCACTCATCTGATGTCTGCCTCACCCTGGCGGGTGATACAACGTCTAATAGCTGCCTTCTGTGTGTCTCGCCTCCTCTCTGTGTTTGAGTGTGGGGGGCCTTAGAAGGAATGTTCTGTTCACCTTCTAACCACATCTGCCTTAGGGGCAAGTCTGAAAAATAGAAGCTGTCTCGCTCTTGCCAAAGAGGAAGCTGTAGCGTTCAACCCCTGATGTTTCCTCTAGGGTGGCCTACCAGGATGAAGGAGAGGTGGAGTGTAAAATTAAGGGTTTGACACAGATTGCAGAAGCCACCTGCAGTATAGCAAAGGCTTTAGGGAGAAAATAGAGGCAAGATCAGGTATCTGGGAGACAGGCTGCTCAGGCAGTGCAGTGTGGTGCTGCCACGCTGAAGGTTTTGTTGTTCTGCTGGTGGTGACAGGGAAGCAGGACTGAATCTGGCTCCTTGCACTAGGCTGGCTGACTGGCTTGTTTGCTTGCTTGAGGCCATCTTGCTAAGGCACTAAATTACCCAAATTGGGCTCAGACCTGCAGCCCCCTTGCCTCAGCCTCTCAGAAGCCTTAGGATTGTGAGCTGAGCTCAATTTTTGTAAAATTTGTAGTTTTTCAGCCTTTCTGTTTCTTTACACACTGCAGAGGACTGCAGCCTTGCAGGAGAAAATTAAGAAGAGGCAAGGATTACTGTTAGAAAAGACAGAAAAATTGAACTTTCAAATCATAGTTATTTAAAAAAAAAAAAAAAAGCCCTGTAGACAATCACTTGGTAAAAGCACTACCTAAGTGTCTCCAGGGCCGGCCTAATAACTCAGCTGACTAAAGCACCTGCCTAGGCAGTGCTTAGCAGCCCAGGTTCCATCCCTGGTTGCTGTGCCAGCCCTGACCCCAGGGTACCCTTAGGCCTCACTGAGACTAGACATGGTGGTACTGGCCTGTCATCCTAGTGCTTGAGAGGCTGAAAACAGGAAGAGAAGGATGAGTCCTGTCCACCTGTAGACCCTGTCCTAAATTAAAAAAAAAAAAAAAAAGGCTCCAAACAGAAGTAGCTCTTTATGTTACTCTCAGCAGATACGTGCAATGATGGAGTCAGTGGCATTTAAAGTTTGTGGCACTCCCTGCCTGGTTCTAGTAGCTTAAAAGCCAGAGAAGGGAAAGGCAGAGGTGCCGTGAGAGAAGGTGGCTGCAGGCTGCTGCGCGCTGCCGCAGTGGATCACTGTTCACTTTCTACAGGGGGTCTCCCAACCCAGAGCAGTAGTGCAGGCTCCAAGGGCTGTTTTTTTATTTTAAAAAGGCTTCAGCTCTGTGTGGTGGCCCACAACTATAGTCCCAGTGCTCTGAGAAGCTGAAGCAGGAGGGTCACAGGTTCAAGCCTAGCTGGAGCATCTTAGCTACTCTCAAAATACTGTTTTGTTTTTTAAAGGTTGGGGATAGAGCTTACTGTGAAGGCCCTAAGTTCAATCCTCAGTATCACAAAAACAAACAAATGAATAATCTGGAGTATAAATGTATAAGGATTAGAAAATAAAAATAGTTGGGTTGAGACAGTTTGAGTATAAGTAATATTTTTAATGAATTATTTTAAGATTTATTTTATCTTTAAAAGTTGAGGATGAATAAAAGGACTGATTGTCTAAAGAATATAGTTGTGGCCCCCAACTATCACCAGGTAACTTCAGGAGCCCCCTTTTGCCAAGCGGAAGCCAGAGGTGTAAGCCTTTTCTTCACCTGCAGCCCTGGGCCTCCAGTGAAGTCCCTGCCCAGGCCTCTCTGGCCTCCTGAAGCTCCTAGGGCCCCTAGTGGGAGAAGCAGGAGTAGAAACTGCAGAGCCCCAGGCCAGCAGCTGGCAGTTGTGAGCCTGCAGGCTGGGGTTCAGTGAGAAGGGGTGCAGTGAGAAGCAGTTGCCAGGAGAGGCACTTTCTTTCTTTGTTTTTGGTCCGGTAATAGAATCCTTCCCAAAGGTCTTTGCAAAGGTCTTGATTTTTATTTTAAAAGATAAACTTTTGCTTAATTTATAAATGTTTATATATTAAAATGAAGTCTTTCTGTTATAAATCATTGAGACTTCAGATTTATGTTATTTTAGAAATATAATTTCCATTTAAAACACGTCTTGGGTCTTTTTATTTCCTGCAGTAGTGAGCTTCATGGTTAGGCTGTGGAGTCTATAAACCAGGTGTGTCCCAGGAATCTCCTTTGGCAGCCCCCTGACCCCACTGTGCTCCCTAGTACTTCCCCTTAAGAAGCTTGAATTTCAAAGATTCAGTGATTCCCTAATCTATCTTCCCAGCCTCCACGAGGAGGAAGGAAGCAGGGTCCGGCTTTCCCACACCCAGGGCTGCCTGCCCAGCCGCAGTAGTGGTGTCTGTGGGAGCAGCGAGGAGCCTGTGCTGGTGCGTGGGGCAGGCCACACCAGCCCTGCATGAGGCCAAGGGCTTTGTGAAGGTTGCAGCACATCCTGAGGCTAACCTGGCCAGCAGGCACAGGCCTGTCGTTTCTCCCCCTCTGCTTTGTCTGAAAACTCCTCTGACTCTTTCCCACTTGCACAGAGCAGACAGCCTGTTTCTTCCTGGTTCTTAGGTGTCGTGACTTTAAGCCAGCTGGAACACATCTCGGTCGGGATGCATCCTCTCACCTGCTTTTGTTTTTCTTGACTTAACACTTTATAGCTTCATCCTTCCCATGGTTTTGAAGCCAAAAGAACAAGAGGACAGGTATATTGACCATTGTTCCTAATTCTGTTTATACTTTTGTTTTTTTAAATTATGTGTTTTCATAGATAAGTTGCTTGAGCTTAGTCACCAGTAAGTAACCAGTTGCTGTGGCTGTGCTGTTCTCAGGACACTAGATTCTCTTTTCCAGCTGCTCCAACTCATCCCTGCTCATCCTGTTCCCTTAACCACTTGCCTGCTGCTGCCTGCTGTATAAAATCAGTATGCAAGCTGCTGTCTCTCATCAGCCCTGCTGAAATGCTGCAAGAACTAGGAAGTAACTTTGACCAAATTCTCTGAACTCCCCAGGAGAAAAATATCTTTTACTGAACGGAGATTCATGTGCTTCTGCAATTAAGTAGACCTTTTCCATTTTTTAGGTATCTTTTAATTCCATCTTTTTAAAAATGGGAAATAGAGGTATTTTTTTCACTGACTTTCTTAATTTCTGATGCAGCATCAGTAAATATCTCACTCCTACTCATAAAGACATCCAGAACATTCCTGGAAAAACGGACTAATAAAACATTTTGCTTCATTCTCAGTTTAACTTTTGAAGCCTGCTTTAATTCATTTTCAGAGTGAAAAAAAAAAAAAAGGATTTGAACTTGTGACAAAATCTAAGTGGTGTGTTTATATATTATTTTTACTGTTTGCAGTTTTGTCTTGACAACCCCATGTGAAATAGCCAGTTCTTAAAATGAAATAAAATTTGCACTTTGGATTTATGTTTCCCACCTCTTCTTATGCTGTGAGGAAAGGGAAACCGAATGATACCCACCAGAAACTGGTGTGACTTAACCCTACATCTCTTGTGTTTTCACAGATATGATCTTCTTGCAGGGATCTGAGGTCATATTTAAAGTGGCTCTAAGTCTGCTGGGAAGCCATAAGCCCTTGATTCTGCAGCATGAGAACCTTGAAACCATAGTGGACTTCATAAAAAGCACACTGCCCAACTTGGGTCTGGTGCAGATGGAGAAGACCATCAATCAGGTGCAGTGCAGGCCAGAGCTTCCAAACGCTGAAGCCAGTTGGGGTCTGTGAGGCTGACATTTGGAGCCAGAACTGCTCCCCACCCATTGTGTTCTCAGCAGTGTCTTATGCAATGCCTGCCGCACTGCAGATGTGTGTTCATGATGAAACACGTGGAAGGTGTGTGTGGTGTGAATGTGGCGGAGATGTGATACAGGGAAGCCACATGGTGCTTAGATGTCTCTGTGTGCAGAAGCTGTCGGCTCCTTACATGTTGGTTTTCCTGAAACGCAAGTATTTGTTAAATGTAAGCTTCTCCAAAATGAATGCTTTCTTTTTTTCTCCTGAGTGGCTGAACAGTACTTTTTAGCTGAAAATTTTTCAAAATACAGTCACACCTCACTTTATGAACTTCATGGGTTTTATGACCTTAGGAAAGATGGCTGAGTTTATGTTTGTGTGGGGAAGATTGCTGTGGTCATATTTGTCACCTGATGCAGAGTTGTGAATGGAAGCAAAACTTTGCCACACACCTTTGTTTGCCAACAGAAGCATTTGTGAACTGAAGTGTTATACATTGTAGCTCCTATAGTAGCTTGTGATAGGAAGCACGTATGCTACAGTTCTACTGTTGATAAAGGTTTTTCATTTGCTTTCTTTCTTTTGTATTTGCATTTATTGGTGTGTTCTTTCCCCTAAAATCCAGCTACACGTGGTGGTTTCAGTCCTTGGTTTCCATTTATGGTATTGTTCATAGATTAAATGGTGGATGGCTAAACATACTAAACGCCCAAGTCTGACCTGGAACCAGAGGGAGGGCTCCATCTCCATTGTTATTCGGATCCCTGCACACCACACACACCCATATACAAGAACACTTCTTTCCTGTTCTGCACTTTAGTTAATGACACTCTCTGCCTTTTCCTCTTTATTTCCCTGGCATGGTCGCCTGATGAGGATAGCTTTGGCTTGCTGAGCCCTTCCCTTTTGCCAGGTCCTGAGGAATCCGTATACACACATGATCTCATCGGCTCATGACCACATTCCTGAGAGGATGTACAGCCGTGCATGAGCTGACCCATATGCGCTCCCCTGCAGAAGTGGGGGCAGGCCTTCCCACCCACCACACCTCAGAGGGCTTCAGCGGCTGCTTAACACCCAGTGTCCCTGGGAGTCGTTTAATTACTAAGTTCCTCAGGATTTTCCATTCATCTTTATACTGGGTTCTCTGTTCTTTTGATGCTTTTAATTGCTGGCATGTTTATATTCAGCCCTCTCTATCTTTTGTTGCATGTACTTAGGTTTCATCCCTGCTGGGGCCTTGGTTTCTGAGGACAGGTCTGTGTTTAGTAGGTTCCTGGCTCTGAGACAGGCCTCCTCCTGGGTGTCAGGCTCAAGAAACATCCCTTTCTGCCTTTTCTGTCGAGAGTAATACTGAGTGCCTAGGACTCTAGCATAGCTCTTCCCTGTTGGCAGTATAGAAATGGATGCAGTGTGGGAGGAGCAGAGTTGGGTCTTCATGTGCCTGACTTGTTTCGGATAGCTGCTTTGAACTTGGGATCCAGTAGTTTTGAATTCTACTGACTCCTTAACTCTGGAACATAATGTTATAGTCCCCATTTTTGTTTGTGAAGAAAGTAGACATAAGCCGGGCGTGGTGGCGCATGCCTGTAATCCCAGCACTTGGGAGGCTGAGGCAGGAGGATCGATGTGAGTTTGAGACCAGCCTGGGCTACAAAAGTGAGCACAAGGCCAGTCTGAACTGCATAGTGAGACCCTGTCTCAAAAAGTCAAAAAAAAACGAAAGTAGACATAGAGAAAGTTGACATGCCCAGGGCCGCATTTGCACTGGAGGGGCCTAAGGAAGGAGGGTGTGGGGTGTCTGTGTGCTGCTGTGGAAGAGAGGTATTGGAGTCCAGCTGGAGCAACAAGAGAGTGCTAGGTCAGCATTTTGTGCAGAGGCCCAACAAGAAGTATTTCAGGCTCTGCAGCTGATAAATAAGCTTTGTCACAACCACTCAGCTCTGCCTTTGCTTTGCAGAGGAGCTGCAGACACATTCAAAGGGGTGAAATGGCTATGTTGCAATAAAGCCTTTTTTGCAGAAACAAAGATTGGCTGACTCCTGATCTGGACGAGCACAACATGCCAGAGGCACAGGTGTGAGAGAACAGAGAGCAGCACCAGTGCCTGGTGTTCTGTGCCTGGCCATGGGTGGCTGTGAGTGCATCGGGTGCACAGAATCTCCGTGTGGAGCCCAGCTTTCCATTCCATAGTTAGTCTTGATTGAAAAAAAAAAAAAAAAAGATAAAGCTCCAGGCAGCCCTCTGCCGACTGTGATGTCTGACCTCTCCCATGGGCTTGCTGCCCCTTCTGTCAGGGCCTTTCCTCCAGAGTCCTAGGTGAAGGGCAGGTCCCAAGGTCACAGTGCTGGGACCTTGGAGATCACGGGGTGGGAGCAGGACACATTCACTGCTGTGGCAGCGTGGCTGGCCCCGTGGACAGGTGGCTGTGTGCTGTGGGAGCTGTGTCAAAGCACCTCGGGACAACCAGACCCCATTTCATTAAATGTGTTCCTTGTACAGGCCTTAGCACTAGTGGCCAAGGGTGGCCTTTGGACTCCTGCTCAGCATGGCCGGGGCGGGAGCAGATGGGAGGCTGTTCTGTGATTGACAGGCCCTGCAGAACCCCCAGGTCCATGAAGCCTCTGGGGCAACTCTTCAGTGTGGCCTTCTGCTCACCCCAAGAACAGCCTGGTGCTTGTAACCTGTGAGCATCTTCTGGCCTAGGAAGAAGGGAGCTCTGGGAACAATTAGCGAGGGAGGGAAGGTCAGCGTCCCAGTGAGTGCTGGGTAGCTCTCCAGCCACAGTGCAGTTTATGGCAGGAAGACAGAGTCCAGAGCAGCTTTGGAAACAGGGCCAGTAGCCTCCTTTTAACATCCTTTATGATTGCTTATGGGGCCTGAGGCCAGCAGCATCCTCAGGTCCCTCAGGAACAGTCTGTGCCCCTGCCCAGACTCACTGAGCCTCAGCCTGCACTCTCCCAGGCTCCCCTAGGGAGTCACATCCACAGGACCATTTGACAGCCACTTTACCCAGAGTGGGGTGGTTGTCCTTATGCTTGTAAGCTGGAAGCCAGAGCCCCGGCACTTCTTGTGTACAGGAGATGCAGCGGCACTGGGACAGCTTCCTCTGCCCTTGCTGGGTCCTCTGTTCTTGGGAAGCTGGTGCTCTTGAAAGTGAGCAGTTGTATAAAAGGACCAGCAGTGCCCCACAAGAGGGTGGGGTACACAGTACCTCTGGCATTATTTGGCATTATTTGGAGTTGCTCACATGTGGTATTAATAAAAAGCAAACCAGCTTTTAGTCAGCTTTCCTGTTGTTTTTAAGTTCTTTTTTTTTTTTTTTTTTTTTTT
>PVJA010020826.1:9354-36548 GCA_004027025.1 Myocastor coypus | reverse complement strand
AGGCAGGAGGATTGGTGCTTGTTTGAGACCAGCCTGGGCTACAAAAGTGAGCTCAGGACCAGCCTCAACTGCATAACGAGACCCTGTCTCAAAAAGATTAAAAAAAAAAAAAAAAAAGAATGTTAGACCAGCGGCCGGGCGTGGTGGCTCACGCCTATAATCCCAGCACTTAGGAGGCTGAGGCAGGAGGATCGGTGCGAGTTCGAGACCAGTCTGCGCTACAAAAGTGAGCTCAAGGCCAGCCTCAACTGCATAGGGAGACACTGTCTCAAAAAGACCCCCCCCCAAAAAAAGAATGTTAGGTGGGGGCGTGGCAGCGCCTATGGATCCAGACCAGCTTGGTGATGTAGTGAGATGCAGTCTCAAGATACAAAAAGAAAGGGGTGCAGTGCAGTCTCTGAATTTAATCTTCAGTACCAGAAAAGAAAAAGGAAATCCAAGATCTGGCTCATGCCTATCATCTCAGCACTTGGTAGGCTGAGGCAGGAGGAATGGTGGGAGTTTGATACCAGCCTCAGCTACGAAAATGAGCTCAAGGCTAGCCTGAACTGCACAGCGAGACAGACCCTGTTTCAAAAAGACAAAAAAAAAAAAAAAAAAAGGAAGAAGAAAAAGAAAAGAAAGAAAGAAAATCAAAGGTAGGTGGATAGGAGTTTGCAATAGGAGGGTTTTTGTCTTAGACGAATTCGTATGTATGTATATAAATGAACTTGCGATCCCTGCCCCTGGCTCCCAGTGCTGGGTTACAAGCGTGAGCCACCGAACCCGGCCGAAGTGGATCTGACAGCTTATGCAAGAAACTCGTAGGTGCTGGCGCCTCCAAAGGCGCGGGGGTGGGGGTGGGGGGCGCGCAGAGAGAGAACTTTGTGTCTCTCGCGCCTCCATACGGCCACATGAGGAACTGCGATGCAAGCCGTCCTTTCGTCTCTCCCTCTCGTGGCCACGCCCCAACCCGGCCCCGAGGGACATTAGTACCTTCAGTATGCCCTGAAGTGCTTTAGGGATGGGGGACACAGAACTGAACAGTGCAGGCACACTTCTTCCCTCCAGGGGCACAGCAAATTCCTGGGGGCATCGGCAGAGACGCCGAGGCTAAGGGGTGGGACTTCACAAGCAGCAGCCGGGGTGCGCTTCTGCCCTCTGGGCTACCGGGAAGGCCAAGGCAGGTGGTTCGCAAGTTCCAGTGTTTAGGAAGCCTCTTCTGAGGACACCACCTCTCTTGCGAGGTAGCAGTGACAGGGCGTGGCTAGGGAGGGCTTGGGGAGACAGAAAGGGTGCCCTCTCCCAGCGCGGGATGGGTCCCGGGTGACCAGAGAGGCTGCAGGCCCTCCAGGGCTGAGCGCGTGACCCAGGCGCCGTGGAAAGTGCTAGGGAGGCAGCGGCGACCTCGGCTCCCGTGTGGTGCTGATCCAGGCCTACAAGGCTCCGCGCAGGTGGGGGACCCTTGCCCAGCTCCTAAGCTCTGGGGCCATCAGCTGCCGCACCCAGTGTTTGGATTTTAATTCTCGTGTTGCATTTAGAAAATCACCCATAAGCTGGGCATGGTGGCACACGCCTGTAATCCCAGCACTCGGGAGGCTGAGGCAGGAGGATCAGTGCGAGTTCGAGACCAGCTTGGGCTACAAAAGTGAGCTTAAGGCCAGCCTGAACTGCATAGCGAGACCCTGTCCCAAACACACACACACACACACACACACACACACACACACACAAAAGAAAAAGAAAAAAGAAAATCACCCATAATTGCAGTTTCTGAGAGGAAACCAGGGTCCCGGAGTGCAGAGAGCTCCCGGCTGCGGTCACCCCCCAACACACACACAGCCCGGGAGGGCCAGCACAGGGGCCAGCCACTTTCCTAGCCGCCCAGGCTGACCTGGAGCCTGTGATCTCCCTGCCTCAGCCTCTGTGTGCCAGGATGACAGGTGCGCAGCCCCACGGACGGCTCAGAGGCAGGACTCTGTGCTGGGCAGGACTTGCTGGAGAGGCGCTCTTCCTGGAAGTCAGGAGGGAGAGCAGACTGGTAAGAAGGTTTTGTTGTTTTGCCGCGCTGAAGATGGAATCCAGGGCCTCACACATTCCAGGTGCACCCGCTCACCAGGCACAGAAGCCTACCCCAACCTTCCAAGTGCTAGAGCTTGCTTTCGGGGGGGGTGCACTTTCTATGACCTGATTTGGAGAAGAGGAAGAGAGACGAGAGACATTGTCTCATTTGATTGAGACAGAGTCTTCTGTGTGGCCCAGGCTGACCTGGAATTCTCCACCATCCTCCTGCATCAGCCTCCAGAGTGCTGGGGTGACAAGGATCTCTTCGGAGACTTTCCACCTTTGTCATCATAGTGCTCAGGCTTTGGGGCTTTGGGGGCTGCCACGTCTGCTGGTCGGGCACACCTGCCCCCTCCGTGGGCCTCCACCCCACCACCTGTACCTGCCCCAGGACCTTTGTTTTTTTTTTGTTGTTGTTGTTGTTGTTTTTGTCTTTTTGAGACAGGGTTTCGCTATACAGTTGAGGCTGGCCTTGAGCTCACTTTTGTAGCCCAGGCTGGCTTCGAACTTGCACCAATCCGCCTGCCTCAGCCTCCCGAGTGCTGGGAAGCCCCAGGACCTTTGGATGTGCAGTGACTGCAGTCCCAACCTCTACATCCAGATCACTCTCCCTCCATTGAAAACATTTCCTCCCCATCCCCCTCCATCGAGCGGGAGGCGAACCCCCTTGGTGCAGCAGTGTTGCGCGTGCGCACAGCTCTACTCCGGACGCCACGTGGGGCTGCTCCAGCCAGCAGCTCTTCTACGCCCAGGCGGTGTTTGGGAAAATCCTTCCCAGTTGCCATGACAACCGCGCGCCTCTGCAGCGCACAGTCTCCCCGGTCTGAGCCACGGGCACCTCTGCCTCCCTCCGCCTGCTGCGCCTCCTGGGGACACCGGCTGCCTTCCCTCCCCCCGCCCACCACGTGGGCCTCGCTGACAGGGTCCCAGCGCCTCCAACCAACTCGTCAGTGCTGGCCGGGAGAGGGGGGGGCCCAGGCCCCGCACACAGCAGGCGCTCAATTAGTGCTTAGGGTGAGGAGACTCACGCTGCGCTAATGACAGGGCTGGGGACACGGGATCCACGAGCTACGAGAACCTAGGAGTCGGTGGGGTGGGTGGGCCCCGCGTTTCTCGAGCGGGCCTGGGGGAGCTACACCTCCAAGTCCTCTTGGGCTGCTGGGGTGCTGGGAAGGGTGGTGGTGCGCGGCCAGGAGATGTCCCCAACGCCCAGGCCTCCAAGGCCCTAGAACAAGCTGGGGGAGGGGCGGCAGCAGAACAGGACATGGGAAGGTTGCGCCCCCCAGGGGGCCGAGCGGCGGCTGGCCCTGCCCCTCCCTTCCGGCTTCCCGCCAGACTGGCTGGGGCGGGGCGTCGCGCGGTCTCTGGGCAGCCCTGTGGTGGCAGGGACGGCGGCCTCGTGCCCGACGCGGGGAGCGGGAGTGACAGCTACGCGGCGCGGACCTGGGGTGCTGCACTCCCCCAGGTGCATACATTCACTTGCGCGCGCGTTCGTGTGTTCAACCTGACGCAGAGCGACCAGCGAGGACACACAGATGCCGCAGCCGGGCTAGGCACAGTTGCTCTGGGGACAATGACCGCTCACGTGGGGGGCCAGCGATCCCCCCAACGATGCCCACGTGCTTCTATACAAAACTGTGTGTTTACAACACGCTCGCGGGCACACCGTGGCAAGCGATAACTTGTACCACCTCCCCAAGCTCCAGTCACGCACGTCCCACGAAACCTCTGCCTCCCCCGCCAGGCATCCGACTCCCAGGCTTCCCTGCCTGTGTCCTGTGGACCCAGCAGGGGAAATGGGGTGACCCTAGTTCTCGTGAGAGGACAATTAAAGGTGGGGGTCCAGGGTCCGCCTATGATGGTACCCGGACAGTCGGGTGGCGCAGCAGCTCCGAGAGTGCAACACCTCCTAAAGTGTCCTTGGGTGCGCGGCAGCGTCCAGCTGAGGGAGACCTAGCGCGTATGCCAGGGTGCTGGGGGACCCTGGCCACCACTGCGGCCTCTAGGTGAGGGCTGGGTGTACGTTCTGTCGGGGTCACCACGAGCTGTGACGCGGCTGTGTACGCGTGAGCTCCTACAGCGCCTAGCGTGGGTGGCTCTGTGGGGTGACATCACTGTGAGTGCCTGCACCTTTGGGGCTGGGAGTCGTTATCGCTGTGCTCCCTGGGGAAGGGTTCTGTCACGGGGAGCGTGGCTCCGTCCCCGCAGCTGTGTCCAGGGCAGACAGGCTCGAACGGCCGTTTCCTTGCGGTTTCGGTGTAGCCCCGCCCCCACTCCCTGCAGCGGGCATTGCGCCTGCGCGTCCTGCCCGCACTCCCCGCGCGGGCCCCACCCGCGCGCCCATCATCGCCCCTTTAAGAGCGGCGCCCGCGGGCCGCGGAGAGGCGGGGGCGCGCGCGGCGGGCAGAGGGGGCGCGTTTCCCGGAACAGCCCGCGCCGAGGGAGGGCGAGGAGCGAGCAGCGCGCGGGCCGGGGCCGCCGCCGCCGCCGCCGCCGCCGCCGCCGCGTGGAGCAGTTGCCCGCGCGCACGATGCCCGCGGCGCCCGCCCGGGGCGCGGGGCTCTGAGGCCGGGGCCCGGGCGGCGATGGCTGAGGCGGGCGCGGCCCCCGGCGGCGCCTGACAGGTGTGGGCGGCGGCGCGGCGCGGAGCAGCATGTACGCCAAGGGGGGCAAGGGCTCGGCCGTGCCCTCGGACGGCCAGGCGCGCGAGAAGTGAGTGGGCGCGGGTGGGCGGGGGGCGCCCCTGTCCCCGGGAGCGAACTTGGAGGCGCGGGGCACGCGGGCGGCGGTGCCGTTCGCCCCTTGTGGAAGTTTCCCGGGCGGGGACACCGGCTGCCTGCGTCCCTGGCCGGGGAGAGGGGTACCTGGGGGCGCTGCCACCTGTGCGCTCGGCCGGAGCACCTGCGTGGTGCCCGGGAGCGTCCCCGGGGAGGCCGCGCGGCTCGCGCTCTCTGGTCGCGGCCGAGTCCCCCCTGCCCCAGCTGCGCGCCCGGGGCCCCTCTCGTTCTGAGCGTGGCTGTGCAGGCGGAGGGCGGGCCCCTAAGTCCCTAGCTAGACCCTGCGGGTGGAGGAAGTGGAGGCTCGCAGGGGTCCCCCAAAGCTGGGCTGCGCCCTGAGCGTGGCACTGTTGTGCCCGTGCTCCGTGGCTGTGGTCCAGGTTGCGCCTCAGCCTGACCCGCTTTCCTTCCGTGGGAAATGAGAAGAGCTTTTGAAGGTGGCTGGAGCCCGGACCGCCCCGCAGCACGGACACCCTAGGCTGGGCCAGAGTGCAGCCCAGAGGCCACGCTAGGCGAGGCGGCCCCCAGAGCCCAGCGGAGGCTGGGTTCCCCAGGCGTGGCCTGAGAACGAGTGGCAGTGACCCTGGAGGACCCCCCCGCCCCACCGCACTGTCCAGCCTCAGCCCCTTGGGAGAAGTGTTTGGCCCTCCTCAACCTTACTAACTTAGCAAAGCTCAAGGACGTTTTGAAACTGGCACCTGAGCTGTTGGCAAGGCTGGAACCAGGAGGGTCTGGCCTGGGCACCTCACTGGCCAGTGTGTCCCTTCCCTGTCCTCATCGCCTTGTGGGTCTGGAGGCGACTGCCCATGACTGTGGCGGGTAGACCCCTGCTAGCCTGCCTGAGGTGCGGCTCAGTGGGAGGCCCATGCAGGGCAAGAGGGAGACCAGACTGCTGTCTCTGCACCTGGCCAGCCCTAGTCACAGGTCCCGAGAGACCCTGATGGTGAGGGGCCCATCAGGAAGCAGGGGCGCCGTGCACACAGGAATGCCAGATGTGGCTCCCTACAGAAGCAGCTGTAGGTGGGTGGAGGGGAAATCAGGAAGACCCTTGGTGGCCAGGTCCTTCCACGTGCCTGGCCAGGACTAAAAAGCTAGGAGAGCTAGTGGCCTTCCTTCATGAGCCCTGCAGAGCCCTTGGAGATGTGGGGGCAGCCTGCTGGTGACCCTCTAGCTCAGGTTTCTTGTGTGAGGAGCTGTGGACAGCCTGCTTTTGGGGCCCTCAGCTAGGGGAACCCCAGCAGGTTAGGCACCCATACCACAGCCCCTAACTCTCAGGAAATACCAGCTGCTGGCCAGGGCCGCTTCCTGTCTCTGGGCCTCGGTTTCCTCTTCTTCTGGGAAGTGAAGAGGGCTGCATGGCCTGATCCCCACCTGGACTGCAATGCCTACAGATGAGGAGGGGCCACAAAGGCATCCTCCCTCCCTCAGGCCCCCCAGACCTGATGGGTGCCCATGGGAAGGTGGTGGAGTGTTTGGTGCTCCCCACTGTAACCCCAGAGCCCAGGCATCAGGGAGGAGCCAGCAGCGGCCAAGGTCTGGGGCATTGCTGCTTGCCTGTCTGTCTGGGACCTGCACCGTAGAGCATGGTGCCTGCTCCAGGCTCCTGGTGGCAGCCTGTGGTGTCACTTGGCTTGGTGTGGAGATGGCCCAGGGCTGCTGCAGTCACCTGCCCCAAGGGTCAGGGTGTCAGAAAGCTTAGCCACAGGCTCTGGGCTCTGAAAGTTGGGGCAACAGGGCAAGGTGAGGAGGGAGGGATGGCCTGGCCTGGAGGAGCCTGGGAGGGGTTAGATTGGCCCTGAGGTGAGCATAGTGTCCTGCTCCCTGTCCCTCCAGCAGCTTGTGCTGGGGCACCTCTGGGCAGAAGCCAGTGGGATTGCCTGAGCCATTAGTGGCCGGTGTCACCTGTCCCGGCAGCCCTGGAGCCCAGAGCCCAGTGTGCCTGCAGCAGCCCCCATCCTCAAGCCCCATTCCTGTGGTCTGGCTTATGCCTCTGGCCTCACGGTGCCCAAGGTCTGCACTCTGCCCCGGCATCCTGCAGGTATTCCTGAAGGGCGGGCCCTGAGTGTGGGCGCACGCACCCCTAGGGTGAGTGGGTGGCTGGCCTGGGCTGTCCCTGGGGCCTCCCTGCACTGACCCCTGTGAAGATGAAGGGCACCAGAGGGGCCTGGCTGGGCAGGGCGGCCAAGCCTCTGTTCTCAGGGAAACGGTGATGTACAGGACCTCGCAGGCTGCAGGTGCCGGGGACACAGGCGTCCCTCCTCCCCCCACCCGTCTGCCCCTGGAATCCCAGGGGCTGAAGTTTAGGAGCACCAGGGAAGGGAGCTTGGTGGTAGGCCCTGTGCATGGATCCTGGCTGGGCAGCTTGCTGGAAGTCCTATTGGCCTGGGGGACAGCATTGGGAAGGCAGGGTCAGGCTTTGGTCTGCAAAGGATTGTTGGAACCAGGCAGCCAGGGCCTGAAATGGGGGGAGGGGTGGGTGGGCATTGAAGGTTGGACATTTAGGGATGTGTAAGAGTGGGCCAGGCCAAGGAGGCTATTTTCTGTTAGCGATGACGAACAGCAGGGAGACCAGAGTGGGCTTGGAGTGGTTTCCACATGCCTACCCAAGTGGGCCAGGTTGGAATGGCCCCACATCTCTGGGGACCCTGACCCACCGCCTGCCCCACAGGCTGGCGCTGTATGTATATGAGTATCTGCTGCACGTGGGTGCCCAGAAGTCAGCCCAGACCTTCCTGTCAGAGGTAAGGGTCCTCATTCCCAGATGCCCCCCATGCACTGGGGGTAGGGGTGCATGGAGAACAGCGTGGGCGGGCAGGGCCTCACTGCGCACCCTCTCCCCACAGATCCGGTGGGAGAAGAACATCACGCTTGGGGAGCCCCCAGGCTTCCTGCATTCCTGGTGGTGGTGCGTGTGGGCCAGTAGGGGGAGGGGTGGGGGCGGGGCGCGCAGCAGAGCAACAGGACCCTCTGTCCCGCTCCCCCGCCCCCCCGCAGCGTGTTCTGGGACCTGTACTGCGCCGCGCCAGACCGCAGGGAGGCCTGCGACCATGCAGGCGAGGCCAAGGCCTTCCAGGACCACGTGAGTGCCGGGGTCTGACACTCCGGGGTAGGGGCGCGCAGCTGCCTTTCCCTCGGCTGGAGGTGCCCGGTGCGCACTCTGCACGTGGGCCGTGGGCGAGAGCGGGGCTGTGCGGATGCTCTGTGGGCCTCGCTGTCCTGCTGCCCAGGCCGGGGTACCTGGAGCTTGGAGCCCCAGCCCCCTCCTGCATCTTCGAGGCCCCGGTCTCCCCACACCCCCTCCCAGCGCGCAGCCCCTTCCACCGCTGCGGCTCGGGTCTGGCGGTCTCCCGGGCGCCCCCGCCTTCATGCGCATGCGACAGTTCCGGGGTTGCCATGGTAGCGCGGGCGCGTCCCTGAGAGGGGAAACGCGGGCGCCGCGGTGGGGGTGGGGCCCCCTGGTCTCGACAGCCGGGTGCAAGTTCCACAGGGCCCGGGTGGTGGAGCGCTCATGCCCGCACTGTGAGGCTCCTTACTCCCGCCTGCCGGAGTAGGGGCTCTCTCTGCCCACCCTTCCCTGGCTCTGGCCTCCCGGGCCGACCTTGGCGTCTCCGGGAAATGAGGAGGCGCCCTGCTCGTAGTTATGACAACAGGGCAGGGCCGTGACGCTGTTGGGTTGGATGATGACCAATGTAGGGGACTGACCGGGTTTGGCCGCAGCCCTCTTCCCAGCCCTACGCGGCTTCTCCCAGAGTTAACTTGTAGGTTGGGACCCCGGCTAGAGCATGCCTGTGACCCTTCTCAGGCATAGGGCCTTTCCGGCCATGGGGGTCATCTTTATTCCCCCCCCCCGCGGCACTGGGGATGGAACTCGAGACCTTGCGCTTGCCAGGCAGGCGCTTATACCATCGAGCTATCTTCCCAGCCCTACAATGGGAGTCTTAGCACCGCCGGCTACACCTGGGACTGCACCTGGGACTTTATGGGAAGCAGCAGAGCTGGCCTGTTTGTCTGGAGCCAGCTGAACTGCCCGCAAACCGAGACACGGAGCTCGGGCCGGCTGTAGGGACTGACAGGTGACCACCCTGTCAGCATAGGCCTGTGCCAGCTTGGTCACAGGACCAAGGAGCCCCGAGGGTGGCCCAAGGTTTGCCAGGGTTGCTTCCGCCAAGGGGCAGGGCAGCCGGCCTTCTGCACGGTCACAGGCTCTGCTAGCCTGACTGGCAGGCTGGCACTGCACCGCCCCTAGCCCCTGCAGAGGAGGTGGGGCACACAGGGCAGGAAGTATCCTGACGGGGTCACAACGTTGCCCACCTCTGTAGAGTGCTGCTGCCACCCCCAGCCCAGTGATGGGGGCCATGGCCCCGAGTGAGGCTATGACTGCAGGTCCCATGGCACCTGGCTTCTTTCAGGTACAACCAGGCTGGGCTGGGCTGGGCTGGGCTGGTCTGTGAGGACGGGCGGGCAGGGCGACTATAGCCAGAGTTGGGACTGTGCAAACGTGCTGGGGTGTGGGGATGGGTTGTCTCCTGCCTCTGTGGCCTCCCCTGGCCATGCCCTGCTGAGTCCCAGGGAACAGGGTTTTTGGTGATCAGCCAGCTAGCCTGGTTCTGTCTTTATGGGTCACTCTAGTGCTTGTGTGACAGCCATCTATCCCTTCCCATGCCTGTCCTGTGAGAGTGGAACAGTGTAACTGCTTGCCAGCTGCTTGTGCCAGCAGTGGAGGGGATTCAGATGTGGAGCTAGGTGTAGCAGAATGGGTCAGTTTGGGGGAGCTGAGGAGTAGGCGGAGGCACTGATGTCCACCCCATCTTGCAGCCTTTCATGTCCCCGCGGTTCCCAGGGGGTCCGCGGCCCACCCTGAGGATGCCAAGTCAGGTGAGAAAGGGCAAGAGCAAGGGCAGGAGTTGGGTCAGGAGAGGGGTGCCCCCACTCAGCGCTGCCTCCCACAGCCTCCTGTGGGACTCCCAGGCTCCCAGCCCCTACTTCCTGGTGCCATGGACCCCTCTAATCGAATGCAGGGTGAGTAGAGTGTCCCCCCATCTGGGCCTCTGACCACGGGCCCTGGGACCAGCCACTGAATCTCTTCCTTTGCCCACCCCAGGGCACTCGAGCATGGGTGGCCCAATACAGAGAGTGACACCGCCCCGGGGCATGGCCGGCATTGGGCCCCAGGTAAGACCCCAGGAGGGCAGGGTGGCAGGGCCACCCTGCTGAGCCTTGGCTCAGAGCCTCTGCCTCCACAGGGCTACGGAGGCGGCATGCGGCCCCCACCCAACGCCCTCGCAGGCCCTGGACTGCCTGCCATGAACATGTAAGGCCTTGAGGGGGTCCCTAGATTGTGTCTGCAGCTTCCCGGCCCCCCTGGGACCCCTGAGTTCTCGGGGTGGGTAGATTAAGGTAGCGATGGCGGGACGTGAGCCCACCAGAACCAGCCAGAGCCCCCAGGCAGCATCATGGGTGCAGGGAGCCGGCAGTCCTGCACCTTGCTCCAGGAAGACTCTTCCTCTTCCAGGACTCCGGGACTCCGGGGCCCTTGGGCCAGCCCCAGTGGCAATTCGGTGAGTGTAGTCGGTGGGAGAGTGGCTGGGCCAGCCCCCAGCCACCCGCTCACGGTCTCCCCGCCTCCTCAGATCCCCTACTCCTCCTCGTCTCCCGTCAGCTACACGGTGAGTGGTGAGATTCGGGTGCTGGGCAGGGCCTCATGGTCGCATGGTGCCACCTGGCTGCTCATCTTCCTCCTCTCTGCCCACAGGGACCCCCAGGAGGCGGTGGGCCCCCCGGGACGCCCATCATGCCCAGCCCCGGAGGTAGGGCCGCAGCCGGGGGGTCGGTGAGCGCAGCCCGCGCCCCGCGGCGCTCCGCGGCGGCCTGATGCCACTGTCTCCCCAGAGTCCACCACATCCAGCGAGAGTATGTTCACACTCATGACGACCCTCGGGCCGGGCGCCGGCAGGGCTAACGTGAGTGCGCGCAGGGTAGCCCGGGCCCCCAGCCTGCCGCGGGGACGCGGCCTCGCCTCACCCGCCTGTTCTGTGCCCACAGTTTCCCCTCGGGCCAGGCGCCGAGGGCCCCATGGCCGCAGTGAGTGCGATGGAACCGCACCCAGTAAACGGATCCCTGGGTGAGTGGCGCCCCCTGGCGGCTCCCCCGTGCGGGAGGGCGGGGGTTGATGCCGAGGGGACATCCAGAGTCGTGACGTCTGTCTCGCAGGCTCGGGTGACATGGACGGGTTGCCGAAGGTAAGGGCAGTGCCCCGGGGTAAGTGGGGGTAAGAACAGGCCGGGCCGGGCGCTGACGGCAGCCGCCCCCAGAGCTCCCCCGGCGCCGTGGCCGGCTTGAGCACCGCCCCGGGCACCCCGCGGGACGACGGCGAGATGGCTGCCGCCGGGACCTTCCTCCACCCCTTCCCGGGTGAAAGCGTAAGCGACTGCGTCGAGTCCCCCCCCGCGGCGGCGGCGGCGGGCCGGAGGGGCCTGGCGGGCAGACCCCGGCGGGGCGGCCGGGGGGCCAGAGCAAGACCGTGACCCGGCGGGCCAGGTGGGGGGACGGCCGCGCACCTTCCCCTCCCGCCCTGCCTCCCTCCCACGCCTCCCTCCCACCCTGGCCCCTTCCCTGGGGGGCGGGTCTCAGCCCAGGCCGGAGCTGAACCCTGCTCGTGCACCTCTCTCTCCCCGCAGTACTCCCCAGGGATGACCATGAGCGTGTGACGGGTGGGTGGGGCGCAGCCGTGTCCTGCCGGCCCGGGTCACAGCTCTGGCACCTGGAAACCTGGCGGCCGTCTTGGCCGGGAGCCTGGCTCGCTCGAAGAACTCTCATTTTACAAAGACCTCAGAGATGCTCTTTTTCTAGTGGGCCTGGCCCAGGATTGTCCCAGGGCCTCTCAATAAACAGAACTCATTTTGGTTTTTGGTATTTGGTCTCTGACTTGTAGTCAGCGGCCGCAGCAGCTGCCGCGGGTGTGGGACCGGTGGGGGCAGGGTTCTGACATGGTGGAGGCTGGGCAGATGGGACACGAACTTTATTAAAGTACCTGGGGCCGGCGCGGTTGGGGCTCGTGGGATACGGGAGCAGATGGAGTGCTGTCGCAGGCTCAGGCTGTGGACATCGGGGGCGATCCCTGCGGATGGCCGTTTGTGTCGCCAGTGCAGCTGGGGGCCAAGGGCGCCGGTCCTTTCTTGCAGTGGAGTGGGCTGGCTGCTGCTCTCTGGCTGCTGTGCCCTGGGCGCTCCATTTTGTGCTCCAGGAGCATATGGTTCTGGGGCGGGAGCCCCACACATGCCCTGGGGACGAGGACAAGGTGGGCTCAGCTGTGAGGCCCTTCGGGGCCCAACTCGACTCAGCCGGCTCACATACACACCTGAGAACATTCTCGATGCAGCTGCGCTGGCGGAAGAGCGCGTTCACCACCGGGCTGCCAGGTGGCACAAGCGGTGCCTTGAACAGGAAGCTGAGCAGGGACAGCACCGAGTGGAAGCTCTGAGGCTCGGGGTCTGCGTCCGTGCAGAAGCTGATGCGCTGGCACAGCTCAGTGAGCAGCACGAGGTCCAGCATGATGGGTGCTGCCAGCAGCGAATCCTGGAGAGAGGCGGGTCAGGGCCCCGCCAGCCGGCCCCCGGAGGCCCCCATGCCCATGTCCCGCTACCCCACCTCGCACGTGTTGTGAAGGACAAGCGTGTTAGTTCCACCCAACATCAGCTCCGACGTGTACTCATCCAGCGCGCGCTTGCTGTCGCGCACGTAGGGCACATACTTGATGACCACCTGTGGTACGGGACCAAGTCGGACAGGGCTGTGCCTGCCCGCCACCCCACTCCCTACCCCCAGGCGCCCCACACCTACGCAGTGGTCCGGCTCCTCGCCAGGCCCATAGAGCACCGGGTTGCTCTGCACCATGTCGTCCACCACGCTGCTCTTGGACACCTCCTTGGAGCGGAACTGCTGTGGCGCCGACAGGTTCTGCCCGTCATTGTTCCCCAGGTGGTTGTAGCTGACGATGGCCATGGTCTGCAGCCACAGGGACGATGGCGTTATGGACTGTGGCACGCACAGCCGTGTCCTCTGGCCGCGGGAGTGTCCTGCACAGGCCCGTTCACGCACCTTGAGGCCAGAGCCAATGAGGAAGTCCACGAGCACCGACTTCACCTTCGTCTGGCCCGACTTGAAGTCGTCACCACCCACGAACACGCGATGCTGCTCCGCCAGCTGGAGGGCTCCTGGCACCAGCGTGTTCTGTGGGGACCCGTTGAGAAAGGCGCAGCCCTCCAAGATGCTGGCCACAGCGAAGAGTGTGGATGGTGACACCTCTTTTCCAAGCTGCAGGTGGGGTGGGCGTCAGCGTGGGGGTGAGGGCTGCCCGGCGCCCCGCCCTCCCACCGCCCCCTGCCACCTGGATGGTACGAAGCAGGTTCTCCGCAGTGTCATTGAGACCAGGGACCACATCGCAGAAACGCTCTGTGTTCGCTGTCCACAGCACAACGACCTTGTCCAGCCCTGCACGGGACCGGAAGTCGCGGATGTCCTTTCGGATCTGCTCCAACTGTAGAGAAAGTAGCAGGTGGAGAGGGGGTGCAAGTCCCCGAAGTTGCTGAGCTCAGTGTTGCCCACTCCCTAAACACAAAGAGAGGCACATAGAGTGGGAGGACGGGAGCCCCTCAGGGGTGAAATGAGTGGACCCAGGAGGGCACCTGCTGCGCGCGGGTGCCTGAGATGAGGTTGTCTGCACGTGCGCTCTGGTTGGCGGCAATAAACTCGGGGATGTAGACGGAGGGCCGTGGGCGCAGGGCCTCCATGTGTGACCACAGCTGCTCCTGCAGGCCGTAGTCCAGGACCTGTGCCCTCTTCATGGCCTCTGCCAGATTCATCGAGGAGATGTCCCAGCCTGGGGAGGGGGGTTACAACCCTCACGTTCAGAAGCACCAGGAGCCCAGCCTCCCCAATCCCCCCCCCCCCCGCCGTGCACCCCGCCCATCAGCCCACCGTCGAACACCAGGTCGTCGGGCGGCACCATGGGCAGCAGCGCGCTGAAAGGGACAAACACCTCCTGGCCTTGGGCATCCAGGCCCAGGCTCACTGTGCCGCACTGGGTGAGCGAGCCGAAGTAGTTCGCCTCCTGGGGGCAGCAGAGCGCAGCGATCAACGGGGGCGTGGCGGGGGCGGAGCCCAGCGGAGGTTTGGTCCCGCCCCATCGCCCGGAGCCCAGTTCCGGACTCCGAATCGCGACGGAAGCCCCGCCCCCGACGGCGCCTCAATTCAAGCTTCTGGAGGGCCCCCCATGGAGCCCGCTGGCCCTGCGAAAGCCCCCCCCCCAGACCCTGGCCCCAACCCCGCTGGCCGCGCGGCTTCCGAAACCCCGTCCGCCCGCCCGCGGCCTACAGCCCCCACCTTATGGCCGGTGCGCGTGGGCCACGACAGGCGCAGGCGGTTGGCCAGCACGGCAGCCGTGAGTGTGGAGCCGTTGTTCCCGCCCCAGCCGACGAGCATGACCCCGAGCCGGGGAACCTGCCGGGCAGTCCGGAAGGTGAAGCGCGTGGACGTGGGTTGCACCTGGGGGGAGGCGCCGTGAGCTCAGCCAGAGGCCAGAGATTTTGGGGAACCCCACCTGCTCGGCCCCCTCCCGGCCAGCGCTCCCTCAGCACCACCTTCAGGACACCGCCCTCGTGAACGACCCGCGTGGTTCGGTAGTCATACTGAGCCTCGATGGCCTCGGGCGTGTAGACCACGTCTGGGCTCTCAACCACGAACACAGAGGTGGCCTTCATCGTGGCAAGCTGGGGGCCAGGCGGCAGCGTCAGCAGTGACTGAGCAACAACCGAGCCAAGCCCACCTAGCCCAGGCCCGCCGCCACCCCGGGCTGTACCCACTCACCGGCACGGACTCCTCGGGCAGCGGCGGTGGACAGCGCGGGCTGCAGGGCGCAGGGCGCGGAGCTGGGAAGAAAAGAGCCGTGGCCACGCCCCTGCCACGCCCCTCCCGCGAGAATGGGCGGGGCGCGGGTTCGAGGCCAGACCCCTGGGGTCCTCAGGAACTCCGGCCCTTGTCAGGCAGAAAGTGGCGCGAGCTCAGACCCACAGTGCTGTGCTAAGACACTGTGAGGGAGCCAGGGGGTGCCACTGGGGAGGGGAAAGTGTCCTGAGGTCTGATACCGCAGGAGAAACTGAGGCCAGCCACAACTAAGACCCCAAAGCCAGTCAGGACCCCCTTACAACAGGGGGTTGCTCACATAGGACTCCCCTGCCTTGGGACCCCACAGACCTACAGTCCAGCTTGGAATGGACCAGACCGTCCCGGCCTGGCCCAGATGCATGTGCCTAGGTTTCCCAGCTGGAGCAGGAGGGTGTGGGCAGCGCCTGGGTGAGGAGGAGTGAGGCGTGGAGCATGGCGCCCCCCTTGTGCTGGGCGATAAGGGAGCGTGGGAACCCAGCGGGCAGGCGGGGGCGGCGCCCCCAAGAACTTTCCAAAACAAGCGGCCTTCTCTGCTGCTGTACGGAAAGTTTCCAGTGTTGGAGCAGGCCCAAAAGGTGGAGGGCTGGGAATGCTTGCCTGGAAGGCAGCTAGGGCCTGGCCTTCATGGCTGGGGGCTTCTAGACCTTGGCTCTGAAGGAACGCCGATGTGAAGGGTTCGAAAGAAGGATGGAGTTACAGCAGGGCATGGTGGTGCAGGCCTGTAATCCCAGCACTCAGGAGGCTGAGGTAGGAGGATTGGTGCGAGTTCAAGACCAACCTGGGCTACAAAAGTGAGCTCGAGGCCATCCTGAACTGCACAGTGAGACCCTGTCTCAAAGAAGGATGGGTGCTTCCCATTGGGAGAACCCTGGGCAAGTCCCTGGGGACAGCAGGCGAGGAGTCCAAGAAGAGGTGGAGAGGGTTTTGAGATAAGAAGAGTTTGCCAAGGCAGGCAGATTTTTGTTTCCACCTTGGGCCTGGAAAGAAAAGCCTTGGGAGTGGGCTTAGGTGACCACTGTTAAGGATAGAGGATCAGTACAGGGACAGCACATCCTCAGGGCTGAGTGCAGCCACTGTGCTACTAAAATTCATCTTCTTTGTCCTCCATCTCCTGGGAGATGGAGTTGGATTCTCTCACCAGTTGCACCCATGCAGTGGTGCTGCTGGGCCTGAAGCCTGCAGCTGGCCTGGGGCCCTGCAGATCGGGTGGCCTGAGGTAGGAGCTCTGACGGACCTTGCCATCGAAACCAGGCGAGTTTCCCAAGGCCAAGGCAGTCAGGGAACAAACACCCCCTGCCACAGAAAGCTCCAGCTCTCAGCTTCCGGACAGCAGATAAGCAGGAGTCCTGTGTCATCCCCGGGAGGAAAGAATGCACCACGAGGCGTGGGGGAATCTGGGCAGACAGGCTGCTCTGGGTCCTGCCCCCCAGTTGGTTTCCATTAGGATATGCACTACTTTTTTTTTTTTTTTTTTTTTTTATGGAACTGAACCCAGGGGCTTCGCATGGAGCTATGTCTCAGTCCTATTTTTTGAGGCAGGGTCTTATCAGTCACTGAGGATGGGCTAGAATTTGGGGTGCTTCTGCCTCAGCCTCCCTGCTGTCTGATCCCACTCCTGGTAGTCTACACTTCAGGGAACCTAAGGGAATTTTCCCTGGGTCTCAGGCTCCATCTCTGACATTCCTGGGCCACACGGGGCTCAGATTACATGAATTTGTCATGCATGGGGGGATGCACACCCCTGGGCCACACCCTGGTCCCTCCTCGTCTTTGTTGCAGGAGTGTGGGCTGCACCCCTCCTGGGGGGTGAGATGGTGCCCCACAAGACCTCCTGATATGGGGCACTGTGGGCTCAGAGTTCAGAAAAGACAGCAGCTCCTGCCCCCCCTATACACCTTCTCAGTTGGCTTTAGTAGTTTCCTGGGTCCTTCAAGCCGCTCCCCTAAATTATCACACCTAACGTGGGGACATGGGGACCCCAGCACTCAGCCACAGCAGCAGCTAAACCTGGGCCAGGATGGTGGGATGAGGACTCAGTAGCTATTGGGAGGGCAGACGGGTTTGCAGTTGCTGGAGGCTCAGGGCCCCAAACATCTTGAGGGGTGTATGGGCAGGAGGCAGGCACTGGAAGCTGCTCGGTGGGCTGCAGTGAGAGGGGTGGTACTGGGCTGGCTGCTGTCCCCCTGGAACATAGGGGGCTGTGGGTCAGTCAGGCGGGCCAGCCTGAGGAGCCTGTGTGGGAGAGGACAAGGTGGCAGAGAACTGGGATCTTCTGGGTTTTTGCTTTTGAGTCTTAGTCTTGCTGTGTAGTCCAAGCTGGCCTAGAGCTTGGAGCAGTTGTCCCACCTCAACCCCTGGCGCATGGTAGCAGCTGTGTGATACCATGCCAGTGGAAACTGGGACCCTCTGCAACACAGGTGTCCCAGCCCACCTGGAGAGCAGAACATCTCGGACAACGGGAACCACTGAGAAGGTCCTTGGCCTGCCGGCCTCTTCACTGGGGTTGACCAGTAGGCCTCACACAGTGCCTGAGCTCACACAGCACCTGGAGCCCGAGTGCAGAGCTGCAGGCTGTGCTCATGGCCACCAGCACTGCCCCAGGGACCTGAAGGCAGGGTTTCCTTTTGTCTTTGCAGTGCTAGGGATGGAACCCAGGCTCTGTACTGAGCTACCCCTAGGCCCTTTTTAATTTTAGAGATGGGGTCTCACTAAGCTGGGATGTGGCCTGGGCACGCCTGCCTGCGCCTCCCAGAATGCTGGGTGCCATCACCCACATCCTCAGGTCCCTGGCCAAGTGCTGACCAACCGCAGAGCCCATGACGCCCATCCCCCTGCTCCCCCTCCCTAGGGTCGGAGTCCCCTCAGTTCAGCTCCACTCAGCACGTAGGCATGTGGACCCTGGGAGACATTCTGGCCTGGGACTCTGACCCCTGCAGGGGAAGCTGCCCTCCAGAGCCGGCCTGTGCGGCTTCTGCCCCACCCGAGGGCGTCTTCAGTCCTGTCCACCCAAGAAGAGTCCCCTAGGAACTGTCCCCAGTGGCAGCTGCTGCTGTCCCAGGCAGGACTGTGCCTCACTACATCCATGCGCTCTCCTTTAACTGCCACAGTGTCACCCATGGGCCTTGCGGGGTGGTGGCCATGGCCTGGCAGGTGGGGGCAGGGCGCCTCACGGGAAAGCCAGGTGGTGGCCACGCTGTCCCAGGAGCCTGTACATGCCGCCCCGCCCCAGCTCCTGGGATTCTTGGGCTGCGTCAGAACTCCAGCCAAGGCCACGCAGGCACTGCCCCAGGCTCCGCTCCCGCAGGAGGCTTTTGTGTTCCCCTATGTAGAATAAACACCCACTCCCACCTGGCCTTGGAAGTTTGACTGTGCCTGCTGAGCTCGCCTCCTACCCTGCCCTCTGCCCGTGAGGGCAGACGATGTGTCCTGAGCCATGGCACCCTCCCTGGCAGTGGCGGGGCTGGGCCTGCTAGCCTGGCTTGGGCGGACTGTGAAACGCTGCCAAACCTGCTGCTCATCGTACTGACAAGCCGGCCTGTGGCGCCAGGGACCTCAGCTTCCTGACTAGCTGGGAGACCTGGGACAGGGTGAGCTGCAGCTTAGCTCCCCCAGATCACCTCCTTGGGACCCCAGCCCTACTCCCCTGGTCCCAGCTGGGGAGGGCTTCGAGGGGCCCGGTGTGGCACCACTAAGGCCCGCTGCGACTCACACACAGGAAGCCCGGCTCCCAGGCGGCTGGGTTCATTCAGTGAAATTTATTGTAGGATGAAAAAATCAGCATTCACCTGCTTAGTGTACAAAAAGACCCTGGGTCTCTTAAGAAAATATTAGGAAACTGCCGATGTGGATACCTTCCGACTGTAACATTTGGCAAAAGTGAAAAATGTTTTGTAAACACCTCGTCCATGGCTCAAAGTGGTTTCTCCACAGTACTTTAAAAGGAAAATAAAACAGCATCAATAAGTTAGACCATATTTAATGAGAACGAGCACTGCCCGGCCCCAAGGCAGAGCCCTTCCTTGATGTCGCGGTCCCTCCAGGGAGAAGGGACAAGGGACCGCGGGGGGGTGTGGGGGAGATGGAGGCGGAGGAGGGCAAAGGACGGCAGACGGGGGCTTAAGTAAGCGCCTCCCGGGCCAGCGCACAGCGCTCTCCCGGCCGCCCCGCCCCATGGAAACAAAACAGCCATTGAAACGCGAGGTTGGGCTTCCTCGCCAACGCTCACCTCCCGCAGGCAGGAGGCCGGCGGCGCTCCATGGCGCAGGCGCCAGCGGCCCCCGCGGGCCGGAGCAACAGACAGCCCTGCGCGGCCGGGGCCGAGTGGGCACGCATGCGCATGCGCGCCCGCAAGCGCCCACCGGCCCTCGGCGTCGGGGACCCTGGAGACTAGGCACAGTGACAGAGCAGCAACTGGGGCGTCCACAGGGCCCCCAGTCCCTCCCTGAGTGCAAACCCAGTGGCGGCTCAGCTGAAGCGACCCTGGGACCCGCAAGTGGACAGAGGGACGGACAGCGACCCGGGTGTGGGGACTGCAGCCCCTGGAAGGGGAGGGAGAGCAGCTGCGGAGAAACCGAGGCCCCGTCCAGTCACACCCGCGGGGCCGCGACAGGAGGCCTGCGGGTGACATATCTAATACTGCATAAGGACGCGGTGGCACCCCGACCTGGCGTCCAAGGAGGAGGAGGCACAGGGTTAGAAAAGCTGCTTTCTCTTGTATAAAAATAGACGAGTCTCTTCAGCTGTAGCTCATACAAAACTAGAAAAGGCAGCGGGCTGGCCCCAGAGTCTCGGCGGCGTGAGGGCAGCTGGGCCCAGCCCAGCTCCGAGGCGAGTGTCCGCATTTATTGAACAAGCCGGGCCGGCCCGATCTGCCCCCTTGCCCAGCTCCTCACTTGGACGCTAGGGCCAGGCCTGCAGCTGCCACTGGTCGTACTCGGCGATGAGCCGCTTGATGTGCGCCAGCTTGCTGTGCAGGTACTCGCAGCGCTGCTTCTCCTGGCTGTAGTTGGTGTTGGTCTGGGAACACAGGGACACAGTGTGGGTGTGGGCAGAGCGGGGCGGGGCGGCCAGCACCTGCACCCTCCCCAGCAGAGGCCTGGGACACGCGAGGGCAGCGCGCGCAGGGCCAACTCGGCACAGCGTCCGGACTCACCTTTCTGATTTTCCGATACTCCTGCAGGATCTGCCCCCGGGTACTCTGGAGGAAAAACAGAACCACAGCCCATGGTACTCTTGCTCCCTGCCGGAAGGCGCACTGTACACCCAGGCAACCGGCCGTGGGCAGCCCACTGCCTGCGTGGGCGCTGGGCAGCCGTCGGCGTCTGTCAGGCCGGACCTCCCTGGTTCCCGTGACGCAGAGGGCCGGTGCTTCAGGAGGTGTTGTGGGTGCCCAGGAACTGTGCGATCTGCACGCCTCCTTGGATCCTCTAGAGACCCCAGCGGGGCTGGCGGGCCTGGGCCTGAGCCCAGGACTCTGGCAGGCACCAAAAAGCAGTCCTACCACTTGGGGGCCACAGCCCCTCCCTGCACGTCCTTGGAGCCTGTGTCTACCCACTCGGCCCTCTGTGTCCGAGGAGCTCTGGCTGGCTCCAGCACCCGGCCCTGTTTTCACAAGCGTTTCTGCCTAGCTTCTCTGCTTTCCGCCCAGGGACTGTGGCCAGGCTTGACCCGCTAGGCCAGCGCTCACTGTACTCCCACACCACGACTCCCTCTCAGCCTCCGCTGGCCCCACTAGCCCCCCACCCTCTGTGCTTGGCACTCCTCCTGCCCCCCCTCCGCGGGAGTTGGCGCCTGGGGGTCAGCCCTGCACCCACACCGTCTCCTGTTGCACACGAGACCCGCTGGGAGTGTACCTCATATTCCTTGGAGCCCTGCGCCAGCTGCCGCAGCTGCGCATCCAGCTGCGTGAAGCGTCGTGTGACCTGCTCGATGCGCGCGTGGAGGTCGCGGTACTCGCTATACTCGGCATTGAAGTCATTCTTATAGCGCTGGCGCTGCTCTGAGGAGGAGATGGCCACGTACTTGCTACATGGGATAGACACAGTGCCGTGAGATGTGGCCGGCCTCCGTGCTGCTGACACACTTGAGCTGGGGTGGCCATGCCACCCGCAGTGCAGGCGACTAGGGCTGGGGTGGGGACACTGCCTCCCCCCAGCGGGCCCCTGGACTCACAGCAGGTAGTCGGGCGTCTCCGATGTGGATGTGGGCACGCTGGCACCAGCGCTGCAGGCTCCGTTCAGGCCTGCAAGAGCCAAGGCAGCCCTGAGTGCCCGAGGGGCCAGGCAGTGCCGGCGGCAGCAGCGTGATGACGCTAGCTGCAGCTTTGCGCAGGTGGAGGCTCCGGCCTGGCCCAGCACAGAGGGGTGGTAGCCCCGCAGCCCACCTAGGCTGGCTTCTACCCACAGCCTCTCCTGCTCTACAGGATGTGGGCAGCTCCTACCCATGCCTCTGGAAAGCAGGACAGAGGCACTGGTTGTCCCACCCCTGTGCCTGCGACCACAGCCAGCCCAACCTCTTGTTCTTTGTGGTCCTGGAGATGGAACCCGGGGTCCCTACACTGAGCTATGCCCAGCCCTTTTCACTTTTCTATTCTGAGTCAGGGTCTAAGAAGCCCAGGCTGCACCTGAACCTCTGATCATCTTGCCTCAGCCCCCGCATAGTGCCCAGAGCACAGAGGGTGCAGCCAGCTCACGGCCCCCAAGCCTGCAGCCTGCCCTCTGACCACCACACTCCTCGTACCCCTGCGCTGCCTGCTGGCCAGCCCCAGAGCACCATCCTCACCAGGCAGGCATGGCTTCCACCCTAGACCAGGCCTCCCTACCTGGGGGATATGGGTCAGATAAGAGCTATGAAGGCCTCTGCCAGGGAAACAAGAACCCTGCAAGGTAAAGGATCCATGGCCAGCCAGGCAGGCGCAGTGACGCACACCTGTGTCCCCAGCACTTGGAGGCTGAGGCAGAAGAAGCGCAAGTTTGAGGTTGGCCTGGAGGACACAGCAGGTGTGACTCCGCCATCTGAACTTCCCAAGTACCAGTCGATTGCGCCCCATGCCTGGGCAGTGCCGCTAGTTCCCACTCGAGGCTGGAGCAAGGACCCGGCCTGAGCCCCAGCGCCCCGACATCCCCACTGCAGCACTCAGGACTGGAGGGTGCACAAACAGTGGGCCCTGCCAGAGGCCCCTGCTCCCAGTGACAGGGACAGTGCAGGTCAGGCACTCAGGCACACATTGACCCTCCAGGTTGGGGCCAATGGGTAAAGTGAGGCGGAGGGTCTGCTGGCCTGGCAGTAGAGCCTTGGCCGGCTTCTGCCCCACACCGAGTGGGTCCAGCCCTCAGCAGAGCTGTTTGCTGGGGCCACTCGGACGGAGCCCCCCATGTGCTCCTGTATCAGCTGTCCTCTCGGGCCCAGCCACTGTGTGGCATCCCCGCAGCTGTCCCCTTTCCTGCTCTCCTGTGGTGGTAGTGTGGGGACAGAGCCAGAGGGTGCAATGTCCTTAGCTGCCAACAGTCCTGTCCCCTCAGGTACGTGTGGCATCTGCTCCCAAGCCCCCCCATGATATGGCTCAGCAACCTTTGCCAGGCAGGACAGGAGCCCCTTGATGCTGGCCATAGTGCAGAAGAGGGCCCTGGCTCTCATGGGTGCATCCCATCCAGGGCCCTCCCTGTGCTGGGCAGCTGATGCTGGAGGGCAAGGGACCACCTGGCATGGCCTCTGTGCTGTGCTGGGGTCACTGCTTGGCCTCTGGCAAGCACCATGCTGTCACCCCAGCAGGTCCCCACAGCCCCTGTGACTGCATCCTTTGTGGTCCTTGAATGGAACCTGAGGCCTCAAACTGTGCTCCGCTCTCAGCCCTGGTCACCCTGGTCTTGCTCTGTGCCCAGGCTGGCCCTGACCTAGGCTGCCCAGGCTGGCGTTGAACTCTTGATCCTACCTTCCCCAACACTCCTGCCACACTGGCTTGGCTCCTCAGTGGCCCGGGGCCCGGGAGCTGCCTTCCTGCGGGTCCCTGTGCCCTTCCCCTGCTCCGCACCGCCTCCCGGCCCAGGCAGGCCCTGCGCACACCCCTATCCTTCCACACCCCTCCAGGAGTGCAGGTTGCAGCCCTCAGCCAGCCCAGGTAGGGAAAACGACACAGCTCGGACTCTGCCTCAGGAAGTGGGCAGGCGAGAGATGGGGCCTCGGCACGTACCCGGGGCGCTGGGCGGCTCTCCACGGGCACCGGGCTCGGGGTGGGGTGGCGGGGTATGGGGCCTGTTATCGGCCACCCTCTCCTTGTCCCTGTGCTTCTTGGACTTCTTCTTGGGCTTGCTGCGCACGGGGCTGCTGCAGGGCCCGCTGGGCTGGGCACAGTCTGTCAGTGTGGGGAGGCCGAGGGGCATGGTGGGGGCCGGGGCAGCTGTCTCCCCGCGTGTGCAGTCCTGACTGCTGTGGCCCAGGTCATTGCTGACACCAGCCAGGGGGTCGTGGGTGCGTGGGGGCTCTAGCCGTGGGGGCAGAGGGGCGGCGAGGGGCCCGGGCGTGGGCAGCAGGGCCTCTCGGCCATTGGGCACGCTCAGCTTCCCATTGAGGGTGGGCTGGGCTCTCTGCATGAAGTGCGAGATCCTGGGCTTCTTGTGGAGCAGGGGGTCGATGACATCGGAGGGCTGTGGCCGCTTCTGTGAAGCAACAAGAGATTGTGGAGGGGACCCCTGGGCTGAGGCAGCCGCCCAAGTTCCTGTAGGGCCGACACTGGCCACACGGGGGCACCCAGAGGCCATGCTGAGCCTGGGGGGTACAGCCGGCTAAGGGCTCAGCCGCACAGTGGCTTGCAGGGCATGTGCCCCATGCACCAGGAGGTCAGCAACAAGCAGCCCAAGAGAGCAAGGGCACGAGCTGGTGACCCAGGCATGGCCCAGGTGAGGGCAGGCCGGACGTGCCTACCTGGGCGGGTGATGCGGGGCGCCCATGCTCAGCGGGGGGGCTACAGGTGGCGGGTTCAGTGCTTGGGGGTTGGCACAGCTTCCTGCAGGGGGGAAAGGATGGTCAGGGGCCCCCCGGTACCCCGTGGAGTCTCCCACTCCACAGACACCTGGGGAAAAGCAGAGACCAGCCAGATCATCAGAGACCAGGGTGACCCAGAGGAGGCCCTGCCAGTCTCACTGCGGGCTGTATAGGCTCAAGGTGGTGCTGAGAGGCGGGGCCTCCTGCAGGGGTGAGACCTCGGCTACAGTGGCTCTGTGGGGACATCTTGTGCTGGGACGCCTGTGCTACCATGACAACCCGCAGTAGGTAGATGGCTACACATGGTTGGGCCTCAACCAGAAGCCACAGTCAACTTCTTTTCTCCACCCTGACCCCCTCAGGGACAGTGCCATCTTGATGCCATGCAGCCCAATCCTGTGTCCAAGGCAGCAGCCAGGTGATGCTCACACCTTCAGACCTGAAGAGGTGCGGCTGGGACAGCCTGCCACGCAGTGTGCCCAGCATAACACAGTGCCCAATGGCCATATGAGATGTCCGTGTGCCCGGTGTACTGGCCTCAGGTGGGGCAGGCCGTGGGGGTGGGGGGTGGGGGTGGGCTGCAGGGGGGTGGGCGGCATTACCGCACGAGCACACGCTTCAGCAGCTGCTGGTCCCCCTCTGAGTAGCCAGGCCAGTCCTTCTGTACGTCCTTGTACATGCAGTCCCGCAGTGTGTACGTCCCGTCCTTGACACTCACATTGGCCACCTGTGAGATAGCAGTGTTACCCCTTGGGCAGCCCCACAAACCAGTGGGGTGGCGATCTGGACACCCCAACACAGACGGGACGGGGTTGCTGGCTTCTGCCCCACAAATTTCTGCCACTGGCTTCCCTGAACAGAACTTGGGGGCACAGAGGGGCGAGGAGGGCCATGACCCAGCCACAACAGGAGGACACCCCACTTCTGCCTGAGGGCCACTGTTGCCTGCCCCTTCCAGTGCGGCTCCTGGCGCAGAGGCAGCCACAGCAGAGCCGGCCCTGTGCTCCCACTGCTTCCTAGACACGAGCTTGCCATCCAGGCCCCATGGCCAGGCTGGACTCAGGCCGCCGCTCTCCAGGGCTAGTGGGGCCAGGCTGCTGCTCCAACTAGGTAGGGACGTGGCCGCTCTTCCCTGCACACTGGCTGCACCCCACAGGACTCTTCTCTAAGGCCCATATGTGACCTTCAGGGCTGGACTTCCAGAGGCTCCTGCGACTCTGCTTACATCGCTGCCAGCCCTAAGGGACAGGCCCTTGGCTCTGGGGTGACCAAGCTGCACACGACACCTCTGTCTCTCACAGAGTGAGGGGCCACAGAGGGCTGTGGTGCCACTGCTGGGCTCCAGTCTCTGGTGGTCTATGGAGGTGGAAAATGACTGGCCTGGTGTGCTGGGTCCCCAGGCCGCTGCCTCTGAAGGCCATGGTCCTGCCACTGCCAGTTGCTCAGAGGGCACGGGCGAGGCAAGGCAGGGACACTGAGCTTGCCACCAGGAAAAGCCGAGGCCCAGCCCAGGCTGCCCCAGGGAGGGGCCGGCTGTGCACAACCTGGTGGCTCCCCGTGGTGCCCCTGCTTGCCATGGGTAGCCTGCCTCCGTTTCCCCATGTGTCCCCCAAGGGCCTTGCCATGCTAAGCTGTGCTCCTGAGACTCACATTGAGATACTATGGAGTCCAGGTCCAGTTCCAGAACCTTCTGGACACTTCCTTTGGCTGTTCTGCCTGGGCCAGGAAACCAAATCCCAGGCCTCGCCTGGCTGCCCCAAGCACAGGTGGAGCAGAGCCAGGGCCCGGTCCTCGCGTGCTGCAAGCCCTGCTCGGGACAGTGGCTCAGACGGTGTCATCCGAGGATGGGATGGCTCAGGGTCACTGTCCCCAGGGCCAGTGCTGGCTCAAGAAGGGTAGCTCTGCCTTCTCTACAGGGTTGTGGAGGCTGTCCTGTGTGCTGAACTCTTAGGGTACATGCTGGGGGACCCCTACTGCCCACAAGGCCGGGGCTGCCTTCGAGTCCACAGGGAAGCCAGGGCTAGGATTGAGCCACACCAATGTTCCCCTGAGCACCAGGCTTGGGGGCAGGGGGACCTGGCAAGGTGGCACAGGCAGGAGGTGTGCACTCCCCGCCACTCATGCCCTGCATCATGAGACAGTGTGTCTGGGCAGGGAAGTGGTGGGCCTGGGCCAGGTGGCCATGACTCTCACCATCCCTGGCTGCCTAGGCAGGGCTCAGCCACCCTCCACCGTGAGGCCGTTCCGCAGGTCCTGACCCTCGGGCGTGGGCGTGCTGGGGCAGGTGAGGGGTGGTGCTTCTCCATGGTAGGACCCTGCTTGCATCCTGGCCCACACGCACCTGCTGCAGCAGCCCATCCAGCACGTCCTTGTCTGCCTGTGCCAGCCCATCTTTCTGCAGCCGCAGTAGTAGCTCCGCCTTGCGGTAGGGCCTCAGTGCCAGCAGGTGCAGCACCCGGTCCCGGAAGGGACGCTGAGCCACTGGGCCTGGCCCTGCCCCAGTCACACCACCCTTCCGGATGGCACTGGCCAGGTTAACGGGGGTTGCCCGCTTTCGGGAGGGCACAGGATCTGTTGTCCCGGGAGCTGGTTTGCGGAACTGGACTTTCTTGCCTGCAATGAGATCCCACCCATTAGGGGTGGCAGGGGCCCAGTGTCGGCACTGGGGCTACCCAGCCGGCTCCCTGACCTCATGCGCTCCTCAGGAGCGGGGATTCTCCTGGGGACAGCTCTGGCTTTGTTCCCCACATCTGACTGTCGCAGGACAGGAAGACGTGCTCTGGGGACCCAGGGCTGCCACGCAGCCTCTTGGCTGTGCTCAGTGAGGTCCTGGCCTTGGTCCTCATGGAGCTGCAGGGCTGATGCGTCAGAGGGGGCCAGGGCCTCTGGACTGGGCTATGCTCACGGACAGTTTTCCTGCCACCTGCATGCGGCGCGTGGGTGTAGCCAAGGGCCCAGCACATGCCACGCCACACCAGCCCTGTATACAGGGCTGGGCTTTGTGCTGTAGTTCCGCAGGTTGGACCCAGCATCTTGTGCTGAGTGAGGTACATCCCAGACTTCTCATTTTATTTATCTGTTTGTTTTGGCAGAACCAGGGATTGAACTCAGGTCCTTGTGTTTGCCAGGCAAGCACTTATTATACTGAGCTATCTCCCCAGCCCCTCACTTAAAAAAAAAAACAAAAAAAAAATTTTTTTTTAAATATATTTAGGGAGCTGGGGAGATGGCTCCGAGGCACAAGTGCCTGCTGGGCAAGTGCAAGGTCGTGAGTTTGAACCCCAGTCCCACAAAAAAACAAGCAAACAAAAAAAAAATAATAAAAATAAAAATATATTTAGTAGCCGGGCGTGGTGGCACACGCCTGTAATCCCAGCACTTGGGAGACCAGCCTGGGCTACAAAAGTGAGCTCAAGGCCAGCCTCAACTGCATAGTGAGACCCTGTCTCAAAA
>PVJA010020825.1:0-36400 GCA_004027025.1 Myocastor coypus | reverse complement strand
CCTGCCTCCCTGCCTCCCTGCCTCCCTGCCTCCCTGCCTCCCTGCCTCCCTGCCTCCCTGCCGCATTTTATTTTCTGGTGCCCAAGGGATGCCTTTGGAAGAAAGCTTGGGAGACACAGAAATTCAGAAAGAAAGTCACACTTAGTGCCCCATCCCAGCCCTGTCAGGTTGTTGCTTTTTTACCTCTCTGGCCTTTATTCTTTGCATAAATGCATTTTTATTTTAAAGACTGGATTCACCCTGAATACAGTTCAGAAACCCGATTACTTTCCGTTTCGCCGTATACCATGAAAATCTCAAGGGTCAGAAGGTATTTCTTCATGACCTCTCAACGCTTTAACCTGTTCCATCGTAGGGATACAGCCAAGTGCAGGTACCATCCCCCTGCTGCAGGCCAGCTAACACGATTCGCTAACTGATGGTACTCATTCTTTGTCTACCGCATGAAATGTGAGCATCACACCTCTGGGGTTTTGTTTGTTTATTTCTTTTTTTTTTTTTTAATTTTTTTTCTTGTTTCAGAACTTTTGTTTGTTTGTTTGTTTGTTTATTTATTTGTATGGCCAGCTCAACCTGCCCTGACGGTAGGGCTGGCACAGCATGTGATGCCAGGGATTGAACTGTGGTCCCTGCAGCCGCCTGCAGGCGCTTTAGACCACTGAGCCATCCTGCCAGGCCCCTATTTCTTTGTTTTGAGACAGGGTCTTGCTGTGTAGCCCAGGCTGGCCTCAGACCCACGGCAGTCTTCCTGCCATAGCCTCCCGGGTGCTAGGATTGCAGGCACATGCCACCATGCCCAGCCCTTACTCAGCTTTGTACTGTAAGATAATTGAAGATCCACTCACAGAACACAAGACCGGGTGTGTGTGCCCCTGCCCAGCACCCTCCAGCAACACCCTGGAGACACACACAGGCCCACCAGAAGACAGCAGCCATGGCAGCTGCGCACGCACTCCCTAGGGCAGGCATGGGCCCCGCTCGGCCATGGAGATCAGGCCAGCAGAGGAGGCCATGTGTGGAGGCGTGGAAGACAAGCCTGCGAGGCCGGTCCTGAGAGGGAGGAGCAGGCAAAGGGCAGGGAGCAGTCTGGTGGCCCACGCCCAGCCTTCTGAGCCACTTGGCATAGCAGTGCTGCTTCGCTTCCGGGACTGGTATAGATATGTGGTCTGACTTCCTGTGGACTCAGAGGCAGCCGGCCGCTCCCGGCGGGCCTGGATGTGGATGATGGGTTACGCTCAGGGTTGGCTCCTTCCGATAGCAGGGCACTTCTGGCACTTGCTCCCTTGGCTTGCCCGGCTGTGCTGGGTGAAGGGCATTGTGTGCAGTGGGCCCAGGAGAGGGAACTGGCCTGCAGCGGGCCCTCCCCCAGCCCCCCGGCCCCCGCACAGTCTGCGCTCCAGCACTGCACAGTCCAACTGTGAATGTGTTGGCAGAAAATCGCTCTCTGGTCTGGTCAGTGTCCCTAGCAGGCTGTGTCCTGGCCCGGTCAGTACAGATCCTAGGTCGGCCCTCTGGGCTGGTTACTGCGGACAGTGAGTGGTCCCCGGGCTCCTTGGGGCCTCTGTCTCTGCTGCGTGTGGCCTCATCTTTGCCCCTGCTCACATCCAGTGTCTTTGTAACATGCGGCGACTCTGAGGAAAACAGCTCAGCCAGGGCGCTGACCCTGGCTCAGTCAGGACCGAGCACTTCCATCTCAGCTCGTCCTTGCTGTCACTCGCGATGGCTGCGTCCGCCTCCTGATGGGGATGTGTGCCTCCTTCTGCTCCTTGACAGTCCAAGTCCCAGAAACAGTTCTCGGCCATCGCAGGTCCTCAGCACGCTCATTGAGGCCCCTCTGCCTCGGAGAGCCGCCAGCGCCTACAGCTGCAACCTTTCCTTAGGATAAACTCTCAGAGGTGGGCTTGGGGGATGAACATATTTTAAGGGAATTTAGGAATACCCAGTCAGACTGTGGCCGGGAGCTGCAGGCTCTGTGCCGCCTGACCTGGGGGACCATTAGGTGTCACTACAGCTGTGACACAGCCTCTGCTCATTTGCATGGGTTCACATCTTCATTCTATTTATTTGATTGGTAACAAAGTTAATTTCTTTCTTTCTTTCTTTTTTATCATGGCTGGTTCAGCCTGCCCTGGGGGTGGGGCTGGCGCAGCATGTGGTGCTGAAGATCAAACCGAGCTCCATGCAGTTGCCTAAGCTTTCCTAAGTAGGCGCTTTCCTAAGTAGGCCATCTTACCAGCCCAACAAAGTTGATTTTTTTTTTTAAAAAAAGGAAGAGCAAAGATCTGACCTATAGGAAAGAGAAACTTTGAGCCCTCAAGGCCAAAGGCTGCCATCACCCGCCGGCAGGGGCACGGGTGGGCCTTGACTCGCACCTTCTGCCCTTCCAGTCCTGGGCATTTGCAGTGAGCATGCACCAGTTACTGAAATGTGCTTGGCTTCAGGAAGCAGGAAAGAATGATGCGGAGCATGTCCCTGGCCTTACAAAGCAGATTCCCGGGCTCAGCCTAGGAAAGGGGCGAGGGGTGTGGAGACTGAAGATGTGGTTATCATTAACCAAGGACTCTGGGGCCATTTCTGTGACCAGTAAATGGGACCGGGAGCTACCCCACGGGGGCTCCCCTGCACACTCCTCTGCTTGTGCTCATTCTCAGAGAGCAGCTGTGAGGAGCCCGCGGGAGGCAAACCGGAGGGAACTGGACCGACACAGGCCACACCTCAGGGGGCTGCACTCCTTGCTGCTTCTAGCACATTCTCTCACAGTACACACATCTGACTGGAATCTGTGGGTTTTAAAGCACTGACACCCAGCTTGACCTTAAGTGTTCGTCTGCTGATTGGCCAGGCAGGAGCCAAGCTGGGAGCGGGGGGGCCTCTGTTAAGGAGCGAGGGGAGAATTTGGCCCCGGGGACACCGCAGCCTCTGGGGAGCAGCCCCTGCTGTCCTCCCTCCTCCCTTCCTCCTTTGCTGCTGCCGCCGCCGCTGCTGCACCCTGGGAGACGGGGAGCAGGGATGCGTGTGGCACTGGTTCTCTGCCGTGCTGCCCCCGCCTGACGAGAAGTGGGCACAGTGGGACACTGCCACGCGTGGGCTCCCTGTGGCAAAGGAGGGTGAGTCGGAGCAGTACAGGGGGCAGAATCCCTCAGAGCTCATTGGCTCTCCTCAGAGGAAATGACCCGGCCAGAACACTGCCGGAAGCACTACACGGGGGTGCAATGCTTTGCTCCCATGCAATCTAAGGGACACTACTAGTTTTCCCCCAGAATGCAGTGACTTAGGGGTCCTGATCAATATCTGATTATGGCTTGATTAATACAGACGAACCCTGGAATGAAGGAACAGCTCCCCAGATCAGACACCTGACTGATGCTGGAGGGGTGGAGTCCCAGCCTGGGCCACCAGCTCTTCCTTTGACCCTCTCCCAGAAGGGCCATCTCAGGGCCTCGTGTGTTCACAGAATGGGGACGCAGGGATGCTCTCGGTGGGGGCCAATTGGGTCTAGTGGGGGGGCGCAGGACCTCTGAGGAGTCAAAGAGGAAGCCGGCCCTGCCAGGGCTGCGGCGGTGATGGTGAGGAGCGTGCGCTGCCCCTGCCCCCCATGGCCCCAGGAGTGTGATGTGAGCTCTAGCAGGGGCTCTGTGAGCTTAGACATGGATGGGAGGGGCAGGCTCCCTCAGACTGCCAGGCCCACAGTGGCCATAAAATGCCAGCTGTCCCGGCCCGCAGGTGACACCCGTGCTTGCACATCTGGCTTCTGACGTGCATTTACCCTTCCGCATCTCAGCCGTGAGGGCAGACGTGATGTCTCCGTCCATAGCGCCCCGTGGCCACAGGGCCCCGCTGCCCTGCAGCGCGTGGGTGCAGAATGACAGCACTAACCTCTCTCTGGTCCCCTGTGTTCTTACTGATTTCCTTCAACAGCAGAGATGGACTGACTCTGAGGTTGTGCCTTCCCTAGCGCCTTCATGCTGCAACATACGCATTTCATAAGACCGCTGAGCTAGGTATAGGCCTTCATCTCCTCCTTTGGGAGAACCAGAAGTTGGTAACTATATTTATACCTCCTGTGCTTTTTGTTTATTAAATGAACCTGACCCTAAAGCCTGAAAAGCCAGCCTACAGCCAGGGCAAACCCGGCCCACCACTTGAGTTTATAAGTAAAGCTTTATTAGAACACACCAGGCCCGCTACCTGATGCTATCTCTGACGTCTCTGCCCTGTTCCCACTACTGGTGAGTAGGTGTAACAGAGGCCAGCATGTCTCACAGAGCCAGAAACATTCGCCCTCTGGCCTGTTTTCAGAAAACACCTGCCAGCTGCTGGCGCAGGAGTATGACCATGACCTAAGAATGTGTAGCAGCTGCTTTCAGTCCTCAGGCTGAGCCTGAGGTAGAGCCCCACCCTCACGGGCCTCAGTTTCGCCCTCTGTGAAGGAGGGGGGTGGGCAGCAAGAAGAGTCCCAAGTTCCGGCCAGCCAGCCTGCGACTCCTGTCCAGGCGTCCCCAGTGGCCCCTGCCAGGGTGGACCCTCCTCACCTCCACTCCTCAGGCTCACTTCCTGTGGGGTCCCCGAGGCTCTGAAGGGGCTTTGCCTCAACTGCAGCCAGCCTGAAGTAGCCCCCACCAGCAGGTCCCGCCCAAGGCCCACTTGGCGGGCACAGCCATGGTCTGCAGCAGCCTTCATGTGTGGCTTTGGCATGCCAGCGTCCTGCTCAGTGGTTGGCCCCCAGCACCACCACGCTCTTCCTGCCTGAGTGGCTGGGCTAGCATGCAGAGCCAATGTGATATGGGCGGGCCACCAAGCCCCGCAAGTGACGGGGACGGGGGCACCTTACCTTTCTGCTAGTTTGATCTTTCGCTGACTCGATGGCCTGTGACAGGTGCTAAATGGGGCGTGCGGATCTCTGTGTTAAGAGTGGATTCATCCATGGCACCAGGAGCCCCAGGTCCCCTGGCCATCCTGCCACTACCCCCAGGCCAGCAGGGCTGCGTGGAGAAAGTCACTGAGCTCTGTCCTCTCCACCTGCCTGCTGTGATTGCATTCAAGCCCCACTGGGGCTTGGGCCACTGTGGGTAGCTCCAAGGTGGACAAGGCGTGGCTCAAAAGGCAGCAGGCAGGAAGGCCAGTGACAGGGCAGCGAGCGAGTGGCGAGACGTCTGGAGACTCAGGTTCCAGCCTGAGTTCCCAGTGTTCTCACCAACCCCAGCCAGCCCCAGGGTCTCTGAGGACATCCAATAAGTGTGCCTGGGGAACGTGAGCGATTTCAGGGGCCCGGGGTGCAGAGCAGTGAGTGCTCTGCAAAGATGGGGCAGCTCCTCCCCAGGTCGCTCTGTCCCCAGGGAGTCCCCCAGGTCTGCCCTCAGCAGCGGCAGGAATTTCACAGAGCGCCTGACGGGCCAGCTGTGCTTTCTACCAACTGTGCTGCGCAGTGGAGAGGCTGAGGGAGCCAGAACAATGCTTCCCCCAGGCCTGAGCTCACTTTGCAGGTGAAGGCCTGCGGAGTGTCTGCCCACAGGCTTGTTTGCTTGTATGTTTTGGTAAATCTCCACACAAAATGACTGTTATCTTACACAATTCATCATCTTTAGATGCACTCTTGTACAGTCCTTCATTCAAACATTTTCGTGGGTATGTGTGTACACATGTGTGTGTGCGTGTGTGTATATGTGCGTGCCTGTGTGTGCACACATGTGTGCACCTGCGTGCATGTGTGTGCATGTGTATGTGGGTGTGGTTATGTGCATACCAGGGAGTGCACATGTGTGTGCCTTGTGCACGTGTGTGCGTGTGCGTGCTGGGTGTGGCGCCTCATACCCCTCTGCATTTCTGAGCTATCCTCGGGAATCATTTTCCTTCTGTCAGAAGCCCTTAGTGCTTCCTGTAGTGGGGGGCTCCAGTGATAAATTATCTCTATTTTGAATGTCTTAAGTGCCTTTATTTTGCTTTCAATGTGGGAAGTTTTTTTAGCAGCACCAAGAATTCTAGATTGTCCATTATTCTCTTTTATTGCTTCCGTTCACATCGTTGTTTTCTGGCTTCTGTTATTTCTATTGAGAAGTCAGCATTAAGCCTCATTATTGTTCCAGTACAGATTCTATACCTTTTTTAAAATCTCTATTTGCTTTTAAAATTTTTACCTTTATCTTTGGCTTTTGCCCATTGCCTCTGACGTGGCTGCCTGTGATGGCTCTGATTTATCCTGCTCGGGGTTCCTCAGTCTGAAGCTCGCTGCTTTGATTGGTTTCGGAAGCGTTTCACCCACTAGCCCTCAGCACTATGCCTGCCCGTCTTCCCCTTTGGTCCCTCGGGTTCCAGTCATCTATCCAATGAACCCGTGAAGGCCTGCAGTGTTTATTGCTTTCTGTGTTGCTTTGGTCAGGGCATTTTCTTTTGATAAGTCTTTCAATTTATTTTAAAATTTTCATCAATTATAGTTAATCTACAGTTAGCCCCATTCAAATTTTTCACATCAGCTATTTTTCAAATGTAGATTTCCCATTCTACTTTTTAATTATTTCCAGTTCTTGATAAATTTATCTATTTTATCCTTTTAATTCTTCAAATATAGTAAACTATTTCTGTTTAAGTTTGCATCTGATTTTTTTTTTTTTTGTCAGTTTGTTTATTTTTATGGCCAGCTCTGCCTGCCCTGAGAGCAGGGTTGGCACAGCATGTGGTGCCAGGGATCAAACCGCGGTCCCTGCAGCCACCCAAGCTTTCCTAAACAGGCGCTTTAGACCACCGAGCCATCCTGCCAGCCCCTGCATCTGATTTTTTTAATGTACTTGGTTGTTGCAAGGTCTCCCTACACAGGTTGGACTCACGGTGATCCTCCTGCTTTCAGCCTCCCCGGCGCTGGGGTTACAGGCCTGCACCACCACACTCAGATTCTGGCCGGCTCAGCCAGCCCTGTAGGCAGGGCTGGCATGGCAGTGGTGCCGGGAATCGAGCCACAGTCCTGGCACTTGCTTAAGCTCGCCTAAGCAAGCGCTGTAGTCCCCTGAGCTAGCTCACCAGCCCTGCATCTACCGTTTTTATTATCTGCATCTCTTCTGAAGCTGCCTCTTTTCTGTCTTTGTTTGTGGCCAGGTTTTGTCTTCCTGTATGTCTAGTTACTAAATGCTTTTACATTGTATATGAAAATCGTAGAGATGGCTTGCAGTTACACGTACCATTGCTTTTCCACAGGGGACTTGGTTTTTATCCTTGTAAGGGGTGCCACATTGGTCAGTTTTCTTATCACTGGGACAAATGCCTGATGCCCAGACTCGAAGGGGGAGTGGCTTCCTGTGGGCTTGGGGGTCCTGTCCATCTCAGCTGATTCCAAAGCAGGAGCATCGTGGTGAAAAGCTGTTCCACTCACAGCAGCCAAGCAGCAGAGAGGGGAGGAGCAGGGACGAGAACGCATTTTTCAGGTCAGGCTCCCAGTAGCCCACCCACTATGACTAGGCCCTACCTCCAGACATGGCATTTTGGGGAACTTTTTAAAAATCAAACTGCAGCATTCTTCCCTGACCCCCAAAGACTCATACTTGTCTCATTATGCAAATGCATCTAGTCCATCTCCCAGAGTGGCCAATAACTTGACAGTTCAGGCTTTGCTGAAAAGATTAAGTTCAATGTCTCCTCTAAGACTCAAGGCAAACTCTGAGCCCTGTAGAAATTAAAAGCAAAGTTAAATATTTTCAATAGACAGTGGCACATGGTAAGTGTTCCCATTCTAGAAGGGAGAAACTGGCGGGATAGAAAGCAATGGGACCAGAGCAGAACAAGAATCCTGCAGGGTGCAACGGGACCAGAGCAAAACAAGAATCCTGTAGGGTGCGTGTTAAATCTTGTACCTCTATGTCCAGGACCCAGGGCAAGTTGTTGTGAGGTGCAAACCACAAAGGATGTAGGCGGCGCCACCCCACGTCACCGACGGTGGCAGCTCTCACAGCCTCCTACTTGGGCTGGCACTGTCTGCAGCTTCCCTGGGCAGACTCCACGTTCTTGCTATCTCTGCCATCCTGGCATCTCCGCTGTACCTTGAGCCTCATGCTCAGATTCATGCATCACTCTCAGAGACACAGAGTCTGATATCCCAGACCCCCCCTTTAGAATCTGGGTGGAAGCCTTTGTGACACACAACTTTTGAATTCTAGCTAGGAAAAAAAAAAAACAGCATCACACATGGAAGGTGCCTACACCTACCACAAGCGGGGACAGCAGCCAGGCATAGTTAGATCATGACTGCAGAGGTCTCTAAGGGTCCAGAGAGCTGAGCATAATGAATGAGTCCTGGCACGCCAGCCTCTCCAAGCAAAGAGCCACGGGGCTCTCTGCTCCCATGAAATGCTTGTACTTTTGCAGCACTGAGACTGAGATTGGTGCAGCCTTGCTGAAATTCCTGAGGCATTCCACTAGGGCATTTTTATTCCCTCCCCTGTACAAAGTAGCTGGTTCCTTTTTATAATCTCACAAGTTAGGTCCCTTTGAATTGAATTCATAAAATTCTCCAGCAGCAAAACTTCTTCTGGCCCCAGTTTTATACATGGCTCATTCTGGCCCAAAGTTTAAGCCAAATTTTTTCTGCTCTTCTTCATCCTTAGTCATCACCATAAACCTGGCTAAAAGCAACAAGCAGCGCCCATGCCACACCCTGAACGTTGGGCTATCTTGAAATTTATTCTACTGGGTTAATGAATCCAATGCTCTTAATCTAAATGTCCCAAAAAGCCTCAGAATATGGGAAAAATGTAGACTTTCTTGCCAGAGTGTAACACACATGGCCTCTTCTTCACCTGCCAGGGGAGTCCCTGTTCCCAGCTGAAACCTTCTGAGCCTGGCCTTTACTGTCCACATTCCTTTCCACATTCTTTCTCATTGTTTTTCAAAGAGAACACCAAATGATGATAAAAAAAAAAAAATATTAGAAACAACACAAAATTTTGCTGAACAAAATAATATGAATTCCACAGTATCCTTTCAGCATCCTCGTCTTCTGAGTTCTAAGTAGAATCACCAGGAGGTTCTACTCACAGCCTGGCAAGGCCTCCCTACCTTGCATCTCCACCCCCTTCCAAATGCTGCCTGCAAACCAGTCCCCAAGGCTCCTAAACCCCGTGGTCAGGCATGGCCACAGCCACAATTCCTCCGGTTCAAACCTTCTGTAGTAGTCAGCTTTCCCACTGCTGAGGCAAAGCGCCCACACCCACCACTTAGACAAAGCGAGCTTTAATTTGGCACATTAGTTTTGGGGAAGCTAAATCCATGGTAGGCTGGCTTCTGTGTGCCAGGGCAGGAATACACCCTTCTGGGTCACTCCCCCAGTGAGCCACACCCTCCAGCTGGGATGCACCTCCAAACAGGAGACTTTGGGGTGGGAGCATAGGTCCAACCCACAACAGATGCTAACAACCTTGATCTCCTTTAACCAGAGCTGTCTTTCTGAGCCTGGCCATTGCTGTCCACACTCCTTGTCAGCATTCCGTTTATTTCCAGTTCACTTTCTGTCCTGGACTGCAACCCCACAAAGTTCAGCCAGAGACTGGAGGGTTAACCAGGGCCCCTGCTTTTCAGCAAGGCTGAAGTTCAATATTCAGCTCCCATATCCTTGAGACTACTGAAAGAACCGGACAACTTTCTAGCCTGTCCTAAGCCAATGTTGGAATGAAAAATTGCCTTAAAGAAGAGAGAGCTCAGGGGTTGGATTTCCCTTTCCTACTGGTCCTGCAAATACTTGCAGGTGGTAGTTCTCCAGAGCCTGAAACAGATTTGCTTTTGTTCTATTGCTTTTATTTTGGTCCAGGTTTCCTAGTTTTCCTCCACAAAAAGATGGATTTAGAGCTACATAGTCTTTCTTTACTAAAACCAGAACTTTTTGGATTTATTTTAGTTCCCAGCACCTCTGGGGAAATGCTATTGGATAAGTAGATTCATAAAATTTGTATTTACAAGCAACCCTTTACGTGAGTTAGAGTAGATCGGTACAAACATGCTATTTTCCTGGGGTTTCAAAGCACGCAAGTTCCCTACTGTCTTCCCTGGGAGATACTTACCAGGGATGTGTTGGCTGAGCAAGTAGACGTCCTAGCGGAGGATCCTGGCTACAACGTCTTTGTTCCTTTTTGCTAGTTGCCGGGACAAGATACACAACACCCAAGACGAAGGAAGGCAAGGTTTATTTAGCTCACAGCTAGTGGAGGTTTCAGTCCATGCTTGGCTGGCTCCAGGGCAGACTGCCAGAGAGCAGCCATTCATGGCAGTGGAAGATAGCATAAGGAAGGGCAGCCGCCACAGTACCCAGCAAGCCTCTCTTTCTTCCACACTGACGGCAAAGACCAGAGCTCCTCAGAGGAAGCAGAACCAACCAAGCTTCCTCTAGCCCCTTTATACAGCTTAAGTGCTGAGTCACTCTAGGGAGGGCCCTCCACTCCCTCGGGTGGCCCTGCGCGCCCCAGGGAGGGGATGTTGCAGTACACAATGTCCACGCCCTCCTCTTGCACAGGACGAGGATGTTTAGAAAGAACCCTGGCTCTCTGTTGAGTCACTGAACTAGACTTCTGAACTTGCCAAGTTGACACCGTGCGTCAACCACTACACCCCCGTGAGCGTCCAGCTCATCCCACCCGACCTCAAGCCCCTGCTCCTTCTTTGTTCCTCACACCCAATCCTCCCTTCCCCCGGCCTCTGTCCCTGTGTCCAGAGCCGTTCTCTTCTCCCACCCTGTCCCCTCTGTCTCTCAGAGAAGCCTGTTCTGCTTTCTCTGCAGCCCATCCTCTCCCCAGCCATTCTGCAGATACATTTATTGGTGCCTGTGTCCCTTACTCCCTGCAAGGCATGTGTCCCAGCTGCGTTTTTTTTTATCCCTTTCATCTCCCTCTTCCTAGCAGCAAGGGGACAAGGGCAGTGTTTCTCTGGCTGTATTGAGTGCTGAATCTAAGCGCAGAGCTTGGCGCACGACACCTAGCAAATGTTGTAAGTGTGGCATGAGCGTCCTAATAAATGTGATAGTGTTCATCCATAAAGAACAGTGCACCTTGAAAGCACTGGCCTTAGAGAAATCACACACAAGTCAGGGAGATAGCTCAGTGGCATGGTGCCTCCCTGGCAAGCATGAAGTCCTGAGTTCAACTCCCGGTTCCAAAACAAGACGCTACCAAGACACAAAAGGTCCCATATTATATAATTTCATGGACACTCAAGAATCCAGAAAGAGGGAAAGTAGATAAGGGATCACCCAGGCCTCGGGCCTCGGGGAAGGAGGCCTTGTCATGGGAATCGTACCTCAATAAGCATACCTGTGTTTGCACACATAGATATAGCCGATACACCTGTAGACAGAAGTATCTAGAATAAGCCCGTGAGTAGGACGGAGCATGCCGGGCAGTCCTGAGTCCCCAGGCAGGACGTCTCCCTCATTGTTCTGCCTCTTCTGCCCCAGCTAGGGCTTCCCCCTCTTCCCTAAGACCTGGGAGGTCTGACCCCAGCTATATACTCCGTGCCCTGGGAATAGACTTCCGCCTCTCACTGTTTGCTTTCCCGCCTGCAGGGCCACGCAGGCCTCACGTGAGCAGAAAGCCCGTGAGGCAGGCAGAAGCTCTGAGCTTGGGGAAGCTCTCTTTCCCGTTCCCATTCCATCCCCAGGCCGGGCTCAGCTGGGCAGTGACATATCCTCCGTCTCAGTTACTCTTCTCTCATTGCTGGAGCAAAATCCCCAACACCCGAAATGAAGAAAAGAAAGCTTTATTTAGCTCGCAGTTTGTGGAGGTTTCAGTCCATCCTCAGCTGGCTCCAAGGCAGGGTGGCACACAGCAGAGAGCAGCAGCTCATGGTGGCAGCAGGGGTAGCAGAGAGCAGGTCTGCCTGCCTTAAGCTGCATTCAGGGTACCCGCCCCAGGCTGGGTATGGCACGCACACCCGTAACCCCAGTGGATCATACATTAACCACAAACTCTAGAAGTCCACCCATGACTGCATGAGGCTTTGGGGAACAACTAGACACACACCATAACATTCCTCAATGACTTTGGCCCGTCGAAGTGTCTAGGGTCCCCAGGAGGCCTCCAGGCCATCAGTGTGAGTCTTCTGGGATGCACCATGCCCAGGCGGGACCCTGGAGGTGTGGGTGCCTGGCCATGCCCTGGATGGGAGAGGCGGGCAAGCTGCACCAGGGGTCAGGCCGAGAGGGCCACATGGCTGGGGCCTCCTGCCAGGTGCAGTGCTAGACACGGTAGGGGTGAATGAACCTCAGTCCACAGGAGCCACCTGTGCCTTGGGGTACCTGCCCCCATGCCTGGGCCACGTGGCACAGGGAAGGGTCGGGTGTGGGGCTCATCTGCTGTCCTGCTGTCCTGTGATGCTCCAGAGCCGTGGAGGAGAAGGCCCCCTTCCACCCACACCTCTCCCCTGGCTGTACAGGAGATGGTCAGGGCAGAGACATCAGAGCATCCTGAGCAGAAGGTGATTCCCCAGGGCCAGGTGTGAATAGGTTTGCTCCAGCCACCTGCAGGGAGGCTGCAGCAGGCCTGTGGTGGCCCCGGGCTGAGCCTCGGGACAGAGCCCATGCATCAGGCAGCTTTGCCTCAGGCGGCTTAACCTCTGCCGTCTCCACTCCAGGAACCTACGTGATGACAGTCACAGCCAACGACGCCGACGACAGCACCACGGCCAACGGGATGGTGCGGTACCGCATTGTGACCCAGACCCCGCAGAGCCCATCGCAGAACATGTTCACCATAAACAGTGAGACCGGGGACCTCGTGACAGTGGCAGCCGGCCTGGACCGCGAGGTGAGGACCTGGGGTGTGATGCGCAGAGGCGAACACAACGGGGCGGTGCACACAGTGGCTGCTCTGGGAAAGTCACCGAGCAGGCACCGTGCGAGGTCCCCAGCACCGACCCCTGGGGTATAAACAGGCATGAGCCTCCCACCTACAGTTCTTGGGGTGCAGCCACCACAGAGCTCCAGCCGAGCACCTGGGCACCTGAGCCACCCCTGCTGGGCACCCTGCCCGGGAGCTCCACCCCCATGTGGCACATGCCAGGCACAGATGGGGCAGCCCTAGTGTCTGAGTGATTTCTTACTCATTGCTAGGACAAATACCCAACACTCAAAATGAAGGAAGGAAAGGTTTATTTAGCTCACAGTTTGTGGAGGTTTCGGTCCATATTCGGCTGGCCCAAGGCTGAGTGGAACAGGGCAGAGGGCATCCAGTTCATGGCGGTGGAACAGCAAAAATGGTGACAGAGGCCGCCAACCAATCAGGGCAGCAAAGAGCCACTGCCTGAGTCTGTCTCTCTTTTTAAATTACATCAGGCTCTCCACCTTAGCCTATCTGCCTCAGGCCACACCCAGAGTCTCAGCAGTACTCAGACCATAATCCTAGCAGTAGTAAAACACGTAATCCTGATGGATCATGGACCAAGTCTCAAACTCTAGAAGTCCCCGCCCATGACTCATGAGGCTTTGGGGGAACAACTAGACATAAACCATAACACCTGGTCACTTCCCCCTGTGGGTTCTGTGACCTCCTTGGGAAACTGAGCAAGCCAGGCCCCTCCACCAGCCTGTGGTCCCCACTGCCTGCCCTAGGGGAGCGTTGTACTTTATATTTTCTTGAAGAGTATCAGATATTTCCCAATGAAAAGAATAAGCAAGCTGTATCTGTAGATTCCCCCTTAGAAGTACAACTACTGAAAGGCCCCCCGAAAAAAGGAGTGGGGAGGTGCAAGGTCTGGGCCTCAGATACTAGCAGAGAGCAGGAGATTCACAGAGCCCACAGGACCCTTGGGTAGCCTCCTCTGCCTGGCCCCACAGAGATACCACTTGGTCCCTTGCAGACCTGATCAGCAGGGGTGTCCCTTGGGCAGGCCAGGGCCTGTGGCATGGCCACTGGAGGCATGGCACTGTCACCACCATATGACCTCCCCACACGCTGATCAGGTCCAGTGAGGTGGGCCTGGCCCCGAGCCAAGCCGAGGCTGGGCCCCCTACCTGCCTCTGAGGGGTTCATGCTGTCTGTCCAGGGCTTGCACATGACCAGTGAGATGTTCCCCAATAACGTACACTGAAACACCATTAGAGATGCAGTGACCAGGCAGTGAAACATCAGGAGACATCTTCACTGCACTGTCCCAGGGCTCCCCAGCATGGAGGGGGTTGGACCCCAGGGCATCTCTGGGGCCGGCCCTGTGCCATCCTCCCTCTGGGGCCCGCTGGGGACAAAGCTCAGGATTTGCTTCTTTCTGTCATCCTGATGGCATCTGCCCCTGATGTTGGACCTGGGGGAAGAGTCCTCTCCCTGACTCGGTCCTCTGCTCACAAGATAGGGTGAGGCTGATGGAGGGGAGGCCCAGGACCCAAGGCCATGTCACTGTGGGACACTGCATAGATGACCATGCAGGATGCCTGCCCGTGCCATGGCTGGGCAGCTCAGGCCCCAAGGGCTCCCGTGGGCCATCCACAGACTCTGCTGTCCGTTCCTGGTGGTTCTTACCCCTGATGGTGCCCTTGGCTCGAGGCTCCACCTGGAGAAGCCGCCTTACGCACATAGGCTGCTTTCTCACCCAGGCATGAGACGCACAGTGTCCACTTCGAGATGTGACATTTCAGCACATGAGAGTGGCACTGGGGGTGACTTTGTGAGGAGACCCAGGGCCCTGGCCCTGGGAATGTGGGTCAAGGCTCCTACAGGGGCCGTCTGGGCCTCAGGATAAGGGTGACAGGAGGAACTGCGAAAAGGGTCAGCGCCGCAGGGTTTTCTGGGGTGCGGCACTATCACCACAGCTTGGGGTGTGCACAGCGCTCCCAGCCCCTTGCTGTTCCCAGCCGGCCTCCCAGGGAAGAGCTGGAAGCAGCCCCAGTGACCACCTCAGCAGAGGGCAGCCTGGCCATGGCGATTTGTGGCAAGCAGTACAACCGCTGCGGGGCTGAGAAGCCCTTTGCAGGCCCAGGGAGCCCTGGGGAGGTCTGCAGCTGCAGCCAGGCCTCAGGGACCCAGGAAGCTGCGCTGTGTCTCGGCCACAGCTCCATCCTACCAGGCAGGGTTCCACGCCACGGGCGCGTCCCCCCACCTGCTGCTCCCCACTTGGTTGTCACAAAGGGGACAATCTGCAGACATAACTCTGCCACTGCATCTAATTAGGAGAGCCACATAAATCACACGTTAACATGATGAACTGTCAGGAGGGACCGTGGTAAGACGAAGCGGTTCAAAAGCCGCTCCTGTGCATGAAGCCGGCCCCACTCCCAACCCGATTCATCTTGGATATTTCCTAATTAGGATACTTGTGGCCTAATGAGAAGGGACAGGAGCTTCCCGAGCCACTCTAAGAGTGACAGCAGCTTCGCTCCCACGAGGCCCTATGACCCGTGCGGTGGTTAGCACCGGGCACCTCAGGCTCCATGCACCTCCCAGTCACTCGATGTGGCGAAAGCCCGTCCCACGCTTGGTAACCTCCACAGCCTCATGTTTCTCCCCAGCACCATGGGCCAGACTCACGGCCCTGTGGTCTGGAGAAACTCTTAGGAGGCGAGGCTGATGCCATCGTGTACCTCCTCAAGATCCAGCCTTGCTGAAGATGAAGAGGGTCTAGGCGAGGGCTTCAATCCACTGCTGGAGTAGGGCAGGACCAGCACGGCCAGCTTGACTTAGTGCTCTCGCAGGACTCAAAGGTAGAAAGGCTCTTTGGTCACCAGACCAGCGCTTCCCCTTCCACGTGAGAGGCAGTGGTGCCAGCCACACAGAAGGTTCCGGAAACACGTTTCCTTTGGGTCCTAGTGAAGGCCACATGTGGGGAGATGGCGTTCAGCATCTCCTGCTGGATGATTTTGAGTCGTTGTCACAATGCCCTATTTCAGAGACGACTCCAGCTTTGTGGTCTCAGGGGAAAAGTTAGCAACTGAGATGAATTTACCCTTGACCCACCTAAGACTGAGTTTTCACCCTGAAGACTTGTAGATCTCTCCCTCCAGAGGGAGACAGCCAGATAGACAGCTAGACAGAGACAGAGAAAGGAAGAAAGAAAAAGAGCTTGAGCAGAAGGGCACACAGAGACAGAAGGAAAGAGAGACAGAGACCGACAGACAGATGGACAGGCAGGCAGGCAGGCAAGAGACCCCACTGCGCAAAGTTGCTGTCCCTGGGCCTGGATGGTCCCCTTGGACACAAGGGCTGCCCTTTTGTTGTCCACAGGACACCCACATGCAGTGGGCACCATGTGCCACTGAGGGCTCACGCTCAGGTCACAGTGGCCCAGGCCTCGCTCCCACGGGCACCCCAGGGATGCTCAGGGCCATGTCCCCAGGCACTCCGAGTCTAGTGCCAGCATGGCTGCCACTCCATGCCTTCTTGGGATAGTGCTTTTCACTTCAAGGACATGCATCAATTTTTTTCCTGTCACACATTTACAGCAGAGAACACAAGCAAGCGCAGGAGAGTAAGGTGCACACCCCGTGGCATGCCTGAAGGGGGGCTGGGGGTGCTGTATGCCCACAGCCATTCTGTGCCCCGGCATCTGCTTGTCCACACACAGCTCCCAGGGATGCCATGCCCCGTGGAGCATGTTGCTAGCACACAGCAAGAGAGCGGACCCTCTGCATGTTACTTGAACGTGCCACCCTGGGACCGTCCTCACCTATTTTACAGATGCTCCCTGGGGTTCTTCCATGGCCTCTGCCGCCCTTGCCACCCATAAGTAGCAGCTGTGTTCAGCCCAACCCACAGAAATGCCACAGGACCAATAGGAGAGGACCGGGTTGGTCAACTCAGTGCCGTGGGGCCACCACCCAGGGCCTGGGTCCTCAGTCATGCCCTCTGCCCTCCCGGAAGGAATGTGGCCCTGGCATCCCACGTGGTCGATAGCACATGGGAGACAGCTGTCCCTCCAAGTGGCCTCTTGGGAACAAAGATGGAACCTCCTACAAGGGCACCCTGCAGATCTCCTCTGTCACCATCTGATGTGAGATATGTCAGCTCCAAGCCAGGCCAGTGGCTGGTGAGGCTGTGGTACAGACAGGCTAGACCCACAAGGCCCCGGGGCAGGTGGCTTTGCTCACTTGTGCTCAGCCACACATGTGCCAGAGGCCTGAGGTATACATGGGACAGAGCCCACTATACTGCCAGGGGGCAGAGGGAGGGTCACATCCTGTCCTGGACAGTGGAGGAGCAGGGGGGAGGGGGGAGGGGACGAGGCTGAGGCTGGGCTTCCAGTCTGAATCTGCAGCTGCCTTGCCGCCTCCAGGCCAGCAGCAGTACAGCACAGGCCCACAAGGCCCCAGGACACCCATCTCTTGCTCTTACAAGCTGCCGGTGGGGTCACTCCCCCTGCAGGCCGCAGAGTCCAGGAGCCGCCCTGCCCACAGCCCAGATGCCACCGGTGGAAGTGCCCAGTGGGGCCCAGGGAGGTGCTACAGAGATTGACGGGACAAGGAGGCAGCGACACCCAGCCTACTTCCCAGCAGCTGGCCAGGGCTGTCCTGTGCACCAGCCACGGCGACCACCACAGCGGGCTGGCCAGGCGCAGCTGCCGGGGGGGGGGGGGGGGGCATTGTATTGTCGGTGTGCAGGGAGGAGGGCAGGCGAGCGAGCTAACCCTAATCCTGTCCACAGGCCAGAGCCCTGGCAGGAACAGGCAGGCGAGGGACACTTGAGATGGGCAGGAGACAGCTACCAGGCAGGGGTCAGAAGGTCAGGAAGGGGCCTGAGGCCAGGAGCAAGAGGAGGTGGCAGTGAGGGCAGAAGGGATCTGGACATTAGGGACAGTGAGCATGGACCCCGCTGTCGCTGTGACCTGCACAAGCACCCGTCATGGTGAGAGACAGTGGCTTTGGGTGCAGCCAGAAATGTCACCCACGAAGCCACAAGGCGGGGCCAAGGCGCTCTGGGTCCCTCTGTCCTCCCTCCTCTCTGGTTTTTCTAGCACTTGGGTTAAAGCCAGGTCCCTCTCACTGAGCTACATCCCCAAGTCTTTAGACAGGCTCTTGCAAAGTTGCTGGGCTCAAACCCCAAAGCCTCTGCCATAGCGTCCTGGGCTCAGGATGACAGGCACGTGCCACCACGCCTTGCTGCCATCTCACTCCTAGTGGGAGAGCTGCGGCTGGCTCCTTCAGTGCAAGCATCTTAGAGCAAGGCGGTGTGAGAGGAGGCTATTCCCCAAATCCCGGCCTTCGGGTCCAGCCCTGGCCCCCGCCGACTCGGAGCCAATCAGGAGGCACAGTGGGCGTGTCCCGCCCCCAGCCACAGCCACAGCCATGTGCGTGGGTAGCGGCCCCGTCCTAACCACCCCCAGCAGTGGCCAGCACAGAAGGCCGGCAGCTGTAAGATGCGCTCTGATCCTGGCAGGCAAACATGAGTCCCAAGTGCCTGCCCGGGAGTGGGTGAAGGACCTGGCTGTGCCTGCCCCCCCATGCACTCCGACCCTCCTTCCTGCCCCTCCTCCTGCCTCCCCATCTCTGTTTTACAATCTGTGACGGGCTCCTCTCCGGGGGCAACGGCCGATGCTGGGCGTGTGTATGTGTGTGTGTGCATGCCTGCGTGCTGCACACGTGTGTACACACCTCGTTTCCCAGGGATGTGCAGACAGGATACTGGCTGGACCAGGATCAGTGGCCCTGACCACTGAGGAGCCCTGAGGAGGGCGCCGTTGGTGAGACTCTGTGGTGTGCACCCCAGGGAGAGGCGAGTATGGCGCCTGCAGTGTTGGTGTCAGCAGTCTCCGACGTTGGAGTTCTGCTTTTCTGGAAGAGGTGCAGAGGCCTTCAGAAGAAAGCAGAGGCTATGCTCTCTGGCCACCTACTTGGAGGTTCTGGAAGGAAGCAGCCCAGGCGGGGCTGAGAAGAGTGTGGCAGTCCCTAAATACCAGGTGCCGGCTGCGGGGAGACACCACCTGGCTAGCAGGCCGCTGGGAGCACCCAGGAATGTCCAGACACCTCCAGAAACATTTGAAAATAGCCGTGTCCAGAAGAGGAGACCCAGATACGACAGAAATATCTGTCCAGAAGCCCACAGGCCTGTCCGGACATCTGCAGCCCAGGGTGCCCACAGACAAGCTACATGTCCTCAGGCCTTGAACACAGGCACGTGTGCTTTGAGGGGCTCCGGATGTCCGTCTGCAGGGCTTTCTAGGTGCCATCCTCTCTCGTCTGCAGTGGCGTCTACGTGGGAGGAAGAGGCGAAAGCAGGGCTCTCCATGCCCCTCGCCAGGGTGAAGTGCTGGCTTCAAGGCCCTGGCCACAGCCTTCTTTCTGGGTCCCTCCCAGCTCTACTCGGATCACAGCAAACTCCCAGGGGTGGGAGCAGTGCCCGCCCTGGCCCACTCTGCACCAGCCTCACTGGCCTCTCATGGCCGGAGGCAGCAGTTCCCACCACACCCCATCCTTTGGGCCAGAGAACCCTGCATCCACACTGCAATCTCGACCCAAAGAACGCTAGAGAGCTGCCCTCAGGCCAGGACAGGGCCCTTGGGAGGAGCGACCTGGCCCTGGGCTGTCCGCGCAGCGTCCATTCCTTGCTGGGCGCACTTGACCTCAGCCCGGCCTGGTCCCCTCCCGCGCTCTCCATCCACACCTGCCAGCCCCTCCAAGGAGCCCCCGCTGCCTTCCTGCCCCTTCCCCTTATCGTCCTCTGGCCTCTCCTTCTGAGGTCACTGGGAGGACAGCGACAGAGGGATCCCCAGCCACGCTTTTAGCATGAACTGCACTGAGACTTGACAGCTGCTGGGGTCAAGGGCTCAGTGCTGGAGCGGGTAGGGCAGGGCTTGGATAAATGTGGACAAAGCAGACAGTGCACTACGTGAGGCCACCAGGAGGGCCAGGGAGAAGCCGCGATTGCGTGACCTTGACGCCCTGGGGAGGGGCCCCCAAGCGCATCGGTGGGGTCTCGCAGGCTGCCTGTTCGCGCCCTACCGTGTTCCTGGTGTGGACAAATATAGAACTTGTTGGTAGAGGTAGTGGGAAAACGCAACACTCCCACATCTCTGGCAGAAGAGAGCCAGCGTGCACCTTGGGTCCCCACCTGCCGCCGCCTCTGCCGGCTGCTCACCCCCGCACCCACAAGCCTTGCAACATGGTGAGGGCTGCCGGTCCCCTGGCTCTTCCCTGCTCTGCGGCTGCTGTGACCACTGCGCATGCGCAGACGCCCGCACGTGCACAGTCGCATCCGAAAGCCCTCACTGCCGCGGCCCTCCCTGCACACCTCCCAGAGCTCACTTGGTGCTGCCTCCGGGACCTTTGCACTGGCTGTTCACACCCTAATCTAACACTTCCATGCCCAGCACCCTCTGTCCCTGGCACCTGCCACCTTTGTCACTACCTATATTGTGTCTGCTTATGTACAGCCTGCCTCCTCCCCTAAGCCCTGCTTCTCAGGCAAGCCTGCTGTCCCACTGGGCAACAGCTAGTGACTGTCAGAGAAAGTGAGAGACAGACAGAAAGGGAGAGAGAGCAGCAGAGGACTGGCAGCACACCCCCGCTGGAGCAGGCGTTAGGGAGACCTTCTCCCCACCCCCACGCCAGCCAGAAGCCCAGGCAGGAAATCCATCTCCCTCTGAGAAATGGTGGTCCATCTGGTTGTACAGAGTGGGGGAAGCCAAGCAACTCCCCTACCCCCCTGGGTGTCCAAGGGGCAGTGTCTCAGGCTCACAGAGACCTCCTCTGACCCAGCAGCCATGTAACCACAGGCTGTGCCCAGGGTTTCAGCTTTGTTCCAAGGGCAGGGCCAGGATGGAGGCCCAAGAATGTCCCTAGCAGGGTGTCACCTCCCTGGACTCTGCCCATGCTTCCCAGAGGGCCTCTGAGGACAGGGTCTCTTAACGTCTGCCCCTGCACTTGGGGGATGTCACTTGGGGGTCCTGCAGGCCTTGCAGGGAGCCTTGCTACCGGTACCACATGACCCTCTGCTTGGAGAGCCATACCAGGGGATGGTGGACATAGAGACCCTCAGGACCTCAACGGGCCACAGGGACTTGAGAGGACACACATGCTCTAGTGACCACCTCAAGGCAGGAGTGGCATGCCACAGCACCCTCCCCACCTAACACGTCCAGGGTGCCCAGCCACCTCCCCCGGCTCCTGGCATCCTCATCACCCAAGGCCTCACCCGGCCCTGGGTGCTCTCTGTTGATGTATGTGCTCCAAGCAGGCTTGGGGGCCCACAGCTGCCAGGGGAGCAGGCTTCTGAGGGCAGTTCGTGGTGCAGCAGGGGCCAGCACTGCACCCCTGTGTGTGCCCCAGCGGTGGCCCACAAGCCCAGGGCCCAGGCTGCGTGTGCATTTTCCAGGATGCCTGTTCTCAGCACTTTGGCATAGAGCCCAGGTGAGGTGGCCGGGTCACGTAGCCACGTGAGGCTCAGCTTCTCGCGGCCCTGCCTTGTGAGTCCTCCAGCCCTACGTCCATAGCTTCTCAGGGCCACGAGGGATGAGCATTCCAGCAGTGACTGCGAGGAGGGCCCAAATGGACATGCGGCCCAGGACAGGGCCTCGGGACACAGGCTCAAGCATACTCACCCTAGAGGAGCTGCTCGCAGGAGCAGAGCAGCTGCAGCGGTTGCCCTGGCCTGGGCCCATCAGGGGCAAAAGCGATGAGGGATCTGTAGCTAGGCCCCCAGCCTCTGTTTACATCCCTTGCCCACCGCCTGCTGGGCACCAGGCCCACTGTGCTGCAGCCTAGCAGACCCAGGCCCCTGGCACTGCTCTGGGTGGGCCAGGGTATGAGCCCTGATGGACTCCTCAGAGCCGGGGGCCGGGGAGCGAGGCAGGGGCAGCAGCTCTGTACCGCACCCGGGCTGGGTGTGGGAGGACGGTGCTACGAGACTGTGCTGGCCGCGGAGGCTTTGATCCTTTGCAGGGCAGGCCGGCCTGCATTATTGATGGATGTTCTGCAGAATTCAAGCGCTGAGCTGGAGGGAGCCAAACGCAAGCCTCAGGGACAACTGCTTGTGGTTTTTTTCCTGCTCTCAAACTTGAAAATGGTCCAGTGTTTTTAATGAATGCAGTGCCTCTCTGCTGCGGACAGTGAGGCCCATGCCAGGGCCTCAGCCTGAGTCCATGCCAGGGACAGCCCAGAGGTCACCTGGGTGCTAGGCTCAGCTGTCCACAGGGAGCCCCACTCAGGACTCCTGCAGGTGAACGCTGCCTACCCAGCCTCCAGCCTCCCACAGAGCGCTGACAACAGTATGGGGCTGTATAGACCAGGCCCGGGAGGGCCCTGGCCCTGAAAGCCCGGGCTGTGTGAGGACACAGCCCACCACCACAGGTGACCCAGGCTGAGGGTCCCATGCACACGCAGCCATCATGTCTGTCAGGGTAAGGCTGGGGTACCCCAGGAAACCAGGCCCCACCCTGCCAGTCACCGCAGACACACTGCGTCACCCAGGATCAAAACGCACAGTAGGGCCCAAAGGCAAAGGCCTTCAGCAGCAGCGCCAAACCCCCAGCCATGCCAGCCAGCCCACTAAATGCAGACAGACATCTGTGGGCAGTGTGGGAGTGTGGGGGCCTCTGAGAAGCGTGTGCTGAGAAGCACCCCAGCACAGACCCAGGGGACAGGCCACCCTGGGCCTCGGCTGCACGCTCGTGCCTGTCTGGAGAGCCTCAGCTGTGGGAAAAACTGGCTTCCCCGGGAGCCCTGCCCCATCTGCTCCCTTCTGGCTCGACACTCTCATCCCCAGCCTGGCCAGAAAACACCCATCCTGCCTCCCAAAAGCAAGCCCAGCTCGCCCTCTAGTGGCCACTGGCTGCACACACAGACACGCACCCAAGCAGAAGCCCAGAAACCAGGGTGTGCGTGCATGTGCAAACACACACTACACACCCATACCAAACTGCACATGTAGACATGCTTCCACGTGTGCCCGGCATATTCACAAGTGTGTGCCACGCATACATGTGTGTTCTTGTGCATGCATGCATACGTATGGAAGCACCTTCACGTTCCTGGGTTTCTAGAACGCCCTCCTCTAGTATGGTGTGAGCGCGGCTGCTGGCCAGCTTTCACGCATAGGCAGTGACTCGGGGACAGTTGTCCTCGCTCTTGGGGCCTCCTGCTCCTCTCTGATGATCTCCCTTCAACCTGGGGCTGTGTTGTTCCTGAGTCTGTGGACCTGGCCACGTGTTGTGAAGCCACTCTGCCATGGCTGACAGCCATGCACACAAGCGGACACAGGGCAGCCCTTGTGTGCACACACGCTACGCAGCAGGGACTGCCCAAGAGCGGCCCTCCCAGCAGGAGCCATGGCCGGGAGTGCCCGGGCACCCTGCCCAACCTCGGAACGATGCAGAGATCCCTGAAGTGGAGGCCTCCAAATGGGTCGGGGCGGGGGGCAGAGAAACCCAGGTAGGCATGAAGGAGGGTGCCAAGATGGGGCCCCCAGTGACTCCACCAGGGAGTGGAGCAGGACGGGCAAGGAGTAGAGAGGTGTGGATGGATGGAGACAGAACACCCGCAACCCTGCTCGGCGTCATTTCCTAGGGTCCCGGTGCGTGGACCAAAGCACGCTCCCCCTACTTTTCCTCTTAAGCTCTTTGTGGAGCAAGTGTCAGGACAGCCAGGCACATGGAGGGCCGCTCAGAGAGCCCCTTCCTGCCTGGCCTCTGGGGTTCTGCTCCCCGATGAGCCGCAGGCCTGGGACCCAGGCAGCCGAGAGCTGCCCCACAGGGTTGGCCTCCGCTGTGCAGGGAGCATTTGGCTCTGTCCGGAAAGCAGTGTGTGAGAGCCAGGTGTGCCCACCGGATGCTTGAGGCCAGGCAGGCACTGGAGAGCAGTGAGGCCTCCCTGGGTGCCCAGACAGGTGCACCGCATTCACCTCGCAAAGCTCACACCAACCCCACGCGAACGACCCGCTCAGGGCCTTGCTTTCAAAGAGCAGTGAGGAGTCTCCGGAGCCCGCACATCAGCACCTGCGCAGGCTGCCCTTCCTACTCTGAATTCCGACCTGTAGTTCAGCTGCACACTAAGCACTCGGGCAGCAGCGCCCCAGCCCCAGCACTGGCTGCAGCCCTGCATGTTTTGCAAACCCCCTCTCTGCTCCTCCAAGCCCACGATAGAGCGGGTGCTCTCCGCACCCCACTCCCCACCTTGGCACCAGAGGCGGCCCCTCCCATCAAACAGCCCTGAGATGGAAACAGTGAGACTGCCTGACACCTGTCACCCTCAGCAGGGGAAAGGGAGGGTTCCGTGCTGGGACAGCCCAGGCCCCCGGGGGTCCCAGGCACACTGTCCACGACACCCAGCTGACCTCCTGTCCTTCCCTGCACATCTCTCCTCTCCAGAAAGTCCAGCAGTACACAGTTATCGTCCAGGCCACAGACATGGAAGGGAACCTTAACTACGGCCTCTCCAACACAGCCACAGCCATCATCACGGTGACGGATGTGAATGACAACCCGCCAGAATTCACCACGAGCACGGTACGTACTCAGTCCACGTGGGAGCGCTGGCCCCCGAGCCACCAGTATCAGCGACACTGGCTCCGCACCCCGTGCCACTCTGACGGGGAGTAGACAGCGGCAGGTCACAGACCCCCTGGCACAGGTGCTTGAGGCAGGACTGATGCCACACCAATGTCTGTGGGGACCTGGCCTCAGGGATGCCCAGGAAGGGCCTTGGCCAGGGGCAGGCAGCTCCCTACATGCAGTGGGCCCCACTCTGACTAGTCCCCATGGGCCAGTGATGAGTGCTGTCCTTGGAGGGCATGAGTATACCCACCACCCAGCTCACAGAAGGCATGCCTTGCCCCTGGGGTGGCACTGCCAGTCACGGGGCTCTTGTTTCCTCTGGATGCCAGGAGGTAGCCATGCCACAGGAGGGTCCCTCGCTGTGAGATCCACTGGAGACATTGAGCCCCGCAGATACCTGATGAGCTACTTTGTGCCACCTGTGGCCTGCAGGCGCCCTGGCCTCCACCGTGGCTCACACATGTTGCCCACAGACTCCCTGGCCCATGCACAAGCAAGCGGCCCTGTGTGGCCCACTTTGTCTCCTACCACCTATGTGCTTATACAGTGGGCCACGGCCCAGCCAGGATGCCCTCAAGGAAGGCGGCCAGCAGGTGCCAGGCCAAGGTGTGCAGAGGGTAGGGCAGCGAGGGCTCCCAGAATGCCCAGGGCACTGGCTCCCCCTCCCGCATGGCCACACCCTCCTTTCAGTGGCTCCTCCCACCAGGGCCTAGTGAAAGGCCTGTGCAAGTGACAGTAACGGCAGTGACACAGCAGCTACTGCATCTGTGCCTCTGCTCTAGCCTGCCTGGCCCCAGCCAGGGCCTCCGCTCAAGCCAACAAGGGGTCAGGACACAGGTACATACAGGGAGGGGTGAAGCCACAGAGCCACACAGCCAGCATGGAGGGGTGGGCAGGAGAGGATGCTGCTGCTTCCCAGTGGGCCTGCTGCAAAGGTGTCTGGAAGGCTGGAACCCCCACCACGGGCCTCCCTCCAGCCACAGAGGGGCAATGGGCACGTGTGCACAGTGCCACCTAGTCGGAGGATGGCAGACCGCCCTGCGCAGGGACAAGAATGGGAAGCAGCAGAACCCGGGCGCTTCCCACCCACCCTCAGCTGCAGAGGCAGCCAGGAATGTTTCCTGCCACTGACTACTGGAAGGCCTCAGGCTCTAGAACATGCCCGCCCCCCAACCAGTCTGCTTGCTCTGCTGCAGTGGACAAAGGCAGGAAAGGCCAGAGCCAGGGTCCTGGGGAGTGAACCCCGGACAGCAGTGATGCCCCAGCCTGAGCTTGGGGGGGCTGCTACCCCTGGGCCTGGCTGGCAGACAGCCATCTCTCCTCTGCCTGCTGTACCTGGAGGGCTGGCAAGTGCAGCAGAACCTTGCTGTCGGCTCCTCCAGCCAGGTAAGACACTCAAGGGTGGCTCACCCTATGGTCACCTCAGGAGGACATTGTCCATGCCCTGGAGCAGAGAACTTGCCAAGCTGACCTTGGCCCCAAATCAGGCACCAACCAGCTCCCCAGCCCCCAGGATGGCCCCTCATGCTCTGACTGTATTTGAGACCACTTTGCTCTGGGGCAGGTACTCAGATGCCCACAGGGACATACCATAGCCCCAGTACCAGCTGAGTTTCTCCTGTTACCTCAAGATGCGGCTGAGATGCAAATCAGGTTGAGGGGTACAACATGGGCTTCCACCCTGTCTGCACCTGTGACCTCATTGAGGTACCCAGTATCCCAGCCTCCCTGCCCTGAGAGGGCCCTCCAAGCTGCTCGGTGGGGGAGGGGGTTGCTTCTGCTGGCGGGCGGGTTCTCCCGCAGGTGCAGAGCATGGGCAGCTAGGGTGCCCACACCGCCTCACCTGCTCCCACACAGGGCTTGGCCTCCCTTCATGCGCACCAGCCACACTAAGAACACCCCACTCACCTCCTGGAATGGTCCATGATTGGGTGATAGGCCAGAGGAAGGAACCTGTACAGGGTAAGGCTGAGTGAGGTCTGCCTTCCTCCTGCAGGACCCTGGAGCCATCTACAGCGAATCCCAAGTCTGCCCTGGCCCCTGAGAAATGGGCGGCAGATAGTCGCACTGAGCTAAGACAGAATTCTGTGGTCCTCCGTGCAGCCCCGCAACCATGGGTGGAGACACCTGGTTGCCTGTGACACCAGTGCAGGGGCACACCCCACAAATTGTGGTCCTGATCCCCCAAATGGAGAACCTTTGCCTTCCGTTCCAAGACCTGCAGAGTCACCAGAGAGCATCATCTATACCTGGTCCAGGTGGCCTTTGGCAGGTCCTCCTCAAAACAGGTATAGGTGGGACAGGCCGGCCACACTGCCTCATACAGCGGGGCTATTTTTATCAGATGTAATCAAGACCAATCCACAGAAGCTAGAGAGATGCAGATTGCATGATCCAGTTCCTGCTCTTTACAGTTAATAAAAAGTGATTTCCCCTCCTGCCTGGATCTCACCCACTAACCGGTAGCCCTGACTGCCCCAGGTCCACCCTGCCATCAACATGGCCTTCCAGGGTGGTGGCAGGCCCACCAGAGTGGACACGGCCTTCAGGTTTGCCGCTGGGAGCCACTTGCTTCCACACCTACAGATCCTGGGGCAAAGCCCTGGGGGACATGACCCACCCTGCATAGAGCAGCCTGGAGATGGCACAGGAGCCCGCCTTCGCCCAGCCCAGACCTTCACATCTCGGCCCCTCCTAGTCACATGACCTTGAGCTGATGGCCATTCCACTTGAGCTCAGCCTGTTTGTCCCACTTCACACTTGCATACGACCTGTCTCAATGAGAGTCCCCTGGACTGTAACATGGGATGCCCTAAGCCTTAGGCTCTGTTCTAAAATTGCCACAAACGCACCAGCCCCCATCCTGGGTACCCAGAAACTTGGCACCTGCCCCAGCTTAGCCTTTACTGGGTGAGGGGCTTGAGCAGCTGCCAACACCTTCCAGTCCATGGGCTTAACAGCAAAGAGGGGGTGTGCATATGGGGGGGTCGGTATTGCAGTTCAAACTCACATATGAAGAGGATTTCATTCTTGCTCTATCTGTGCTGAATGACGGCTTTCCCATTCCAAGGCATGGATAGAACTGGGATAAATGCTTGAAGGAGGTGGTGAGACCATCCTGGCCCCCCACAAGTCCCCTCCGAGTGGGGCGAGGGGCCCCAGGCTGTCCAGCCAGTTTGCTGCTATCACAGTGTCTCTTCCCTGTGACAAAATACTGAGAGAATCAGGCTGCAAGCAGAAGCTGGCCGCAGCCAGAGTGCATGGGGGGCTGGCCCTGTTACTTCCCAGCGTGGCTAGACCGACCATTATGGTGGGGTGTGTGGCACGACAGGACACTGCTCACATCCTGGTGGACCCCTCGGCACTAAGGCCACACCCCTGTGACCTCACTTCCTCCCTAGGGTCCGCCTCTTAGAGGCTACACTTGGGGCTGGGAACCAATCCCTCATCCCATGAGATTTGGGGGGGGAAACTCATCCACCCCATAGCACACAGCTTGTGGCTACCCACAGAGCCCTCACTTGTGGCAGGTAACATCAGTTCTGTCCCAGGCCCAGGCCAGCCAAATTCAGGAGCCCGGGGATCTGTATGTCTGTGTGAGGTCCTCTGAGACTCCAGGGAGCACACACACGCAGCCTGAAGGCAAGCTCCGGCTGGCCAGCCCTGACTCACTAGCTTTCCAGTTCACTGCACAAACGTGCAAGAAGAGAGACATTTTGATTCAGCCTGAGACTCTGTGAGTAAGAACTTGGCATCTTACAACCGGAGTGGACTCGGGGCACCTTATGCACAGGCAGGCACACGCTGTGAGCCTTGGCCATAAATAATTAATGGGAGCCAATTATTCTGAGCACTGAGGTGACGGCCGCCAGAGACCCTGTTCCCAACAGTCCTCACCTCCTGCCCCTCTGACCAGGCCAGTGTCCACTCCCAAGGGACACCTGCAGCCTCCAGTGCCCAAGAGAGTCCCACTCCGATGGTCACTGAGACCCAGGCCCTGCCAGGAGGAGCAGGGGCAGGCAGGAAGGCAGGGGCTCAGGAAGCCATCTTCCGAGGGTAGCAAAGCAGGGTGAGATGCGGAGAAGTGTGCAGACGCATGGCCCGAAGGTCAGAAGCTCGGCATCCCCATGGTGATGCTCTGTCCACATTCCTTGGGCTGCTGGGCCCCCACATGGTTGAGCCACCCTGGAGAACTGGACACAAAGGTCTAGGAGGACCCTGGAGCCAGACTCTCCAGTCCCCAGCCTGGGTCCACACTGGTGGGCCCGTCCCCTGGGCAGGTTCCAGGACCCTCTTGCCTCAGTTTCCCATTGTAAGGACTGCGCATGCCCCTAGATGCCAGCCCCTCGGCAGCCACCTGGCGCACAGAAACGCGAGAGACAGCACTGGCCACAGCAGCATGGTCACCGGGTTGCGCCCCTCAGGACATCCATGGATGGCAATGTTACCATGCTCTGGCCACATCCAGCGGACCCGTGGTGGAGGGAGCTCTTGTCCAGCTCACCTGGACCATAGGCTCAGGACACCCCCTGCACGCACGCACGCACGCGCACACACACACACTGAAGCCTTTGTGGACCTGTCTACAAAAAGGAGGAGGAAAGAGCGGGTCTGGTGTCAGAGCTGCAGACCCTACCATACTGGTTCCTGGATGCAGAACTCAACAGTGTCATTTCATTAGAGAAAAAACTAAGTTTTATGACACCTGGCTTCGCTGCCCTTGGAAGACGGCTCCCCTGTCAGAGAAGCAGGCAGCCTGTAAGTTTCCAGCTTACAGAGGTAACACAGAAAGGAGAATAGGACAGCCAAGGTCAGCGGCCCTGGCCACACTGGACAGGAGCTCCCAGGGTGCCCCGCACTCCAGCTGGGTGAGAGGACCGCCCACCCCTGCAGGCTGAGGCCAACTCCCAACAGCCCTTGAATGCCACACATGCTAGGGAGACTGAGACCCGAGGCCTCAGAAGGGCAGCTGGACAGCTCCCAGGGACTGGGCAGCAACCAAAGCCAGGTGCCCAGCAGCTCTCGGGTGGAGGAGCTGGCTGTGAGCAGAGCGTGGAGGCATCCACCCCACCGCTGCCAGGCACCATAGCGACCACGGCAGGACTCCCACCCAGATTCGCCTCCCTCTGAATCCCAGAATCTGACTTATTCCTCAGTCTCAGCCTCCTGAGGCCCCGGGTGCCAGGACGCCCTCTGGGAGCTGAGTGTGGACCGTGGCCTCCACTGGGCTCAGGCCAGCAGCCCCACCAAAAGCCTCCAGGAGCATCGCTCATCTGAATTGAGTCCTGATTGGCTGGCGTGGGCCCTGTGCCCACCGCTCATCTAAACTGAGTCCTGATTGGCTGACATGGGTCATGTGCCCACAGCCCCTTACTACAGCGAGGGCTTCAGAGCTCTGGAATGGAGATGTACAACCATTCTCTGTAAAGCAATGAATGAAGACTACACCACCTCTGTCACAGCTACTGGGCTCCAAGTCACAGCAGGAAGGTAGATGTTGAGGATGTGTGACTGACAGGGCCATGTGCCAATAAAACTTCATTTACAAAAGTAGCATAAAGAGCTGCATTTAGCCAGTAGTTTCCCAACCCCTGCATTAGACCAAGCCTACCGCAGTCCCTGAGGAAGCTAGTGGCGCTGTGGCTCCAGGACCTGGTGGGTGTCCCTCTAAAGCCCCATGTGTTTAGAGGCAGAACTTCTGGAAGGTTTTCAGATTATGGGAGCCTTATCACTGACTCGGTGTCTTAGTTACATTTGTCGTTGCTGAGGAGAACGGTGTACTTAGCTCAGAGTCTGCAGAGGTTTCAGTCCATCACTGGCTGGCTTCAAGGCAGCGTGGCACGGCAGATGGGCATCACAGGGGAGAGACAGCTCATGGTGGGCAGAAGGTGGCAAAGCAAGGGAGGAGAGGGGATCTTAGCAATTTCTTTCTGCCATTTTCATAGTCTATCTGGGCCGCCATATTAGGGCGGTGCCAATCCAGTCAGTGGTGTGACGTGGTAATCACTCACCCTTAATCCCAGCACTGTACCAGGACTCAGTGACTCACTCCATGTCCAGCCACCTCTGAAAAAGCCCTGCCTGTGTCCACACGAGGCTTTGGGGGACACCTAGACCCCAGCACAACGCTTGGAGTTGGAAGACAGGGTCTGGGCGAAAGAGGCAGATGGCGGTTGTGGCCTGGGGGTTTCTGCCCCTTCCGGTTCCTCCCCCTCCTCTCCACTTCCTTCTAGTACCTCAGGAGCAGCAGTTTCCTGCTGCACCCCTCCCCTCCATCCTGCCTGGGGCTGTGAGAGGAGACACAGCGTTCCCAAAGCATCTGGAGCCACAAGGAGCCTCCCGCAGCTCCAGGCTCCCCCCATCCAAGGAGGCCTGCAGACCCAGTGGGGAAACTGAGGCCCATCCCGGCTGCCTCCCATGGCAGAGGCCTTGCACGTCTCCTGGCTGCTGCCTGCCTCTGTGACCACCCAGTCATGCCAGTGAGAGCCATTTCCTGTGGCCTCCCATTCTCTCCTCTGCACACAGCGACTGCTCCCAGCCCCTGGTGCTGGGCCAGGCGGGCCAGAGGCCCCCAACCCTCCACTGGTTTTCTGTCTTGTTTTGGAACCCAAGGGGCTCCTCTCTGGAGTCTGGGGACAAGCCCACTCCCCAAGGAGATGCTTTCCCCGGTTCATCATTCTCTCCTTGGCTCATTCATTCCTATAGGCCTGATAGGGTCTGCAGTAATGGCGGCCACGCCTGCTCTCGCAGGCGCTGCTGCTCACTGCCCAGCCCTGGTGCGGGTTGGCGGCTAATCTCGCGGGTTGGTGTCACCTCGAGGTCTTCACACATAGGTTCAGTGGCAGGCTGGGTCCCAGATGGCCCTGGCTGTAGGCAAGCAGGCTACACGACTGTAACAATGTCCTCTCTGCACTTCGCAGTTTGCGGGAGAGGTTCCTGAGAACCGGGTGGAGACGGTGGTAGCCAACCTCACCATCATGGACCGCGATCAACCACACTCGCCCAATTGGAATGCCGTCTACCGAATCATCAGCGGGGACCCCTCGGGGCACTTTAGTGTCCGCACCGACCCTGCCACCAACGAGGGCATGGTCACTGTGGTGAAGGTGGGTGGCTGCCGCTCGCGCGCACCCTGAGACCAGTCTAATATCTGCATATCCTCCTTAACCTCCTGCTGGGTGAGTTTCACAAATGGACCTCTCACACCAGAACACCCTCGTGTTCCTGAGACAATGCCAGGTCCTGAAGCAGTGGGGTTTTGTGGCCTTATGCATAAAATCAAGGCCTTCACATGAGGTATATGCCCAGCCCTTTTTATGTTTGTTTGTTGGTTTTTTGGGTTTTTTTTTTTTTTTTTTTTTTGTCTTTTTGAGACAGGGTGTCGCTGTACAGTTGAGGCTGGCCTTGAGCTCAGTTTTATAGCCCAGGCTGGACTCGAACTCTCACCAATCCTCCTGCCTCAGCCTCCCGAGTGCTGGGATTACAGGTGTGTGCCACCACGCCCGGCTTTTTTTTTTTTTTTTTTTTTTTGTCCTCCTTTTTATTGTTTATTTTGAAATTCAAACTTGCAATTCTCCTGCCTCGGCCTCCACAGTAGCTGGGATTACAGGTGTGCGTGCACCACCGGGTGTGAGTGTGAGGTAGGATCTTGTGCAAATGTTTGAGCTTGTCCAGATGTTTCTGCTGCTGTGAGCCTGGAGTGCTCCTCTGCCTGGCATCTGCTCTGGTTCTGGGCACCGGCTTATGAAGAAGGTGCCTGCAGACTGCTCCTGGGGTGGTGGGGCGAGGCCGGCCCCCCTAGCCCTGCAACGTTGGGGGAATGGAGGGCTGGGACTGCTGCGTTAGAGTGCAGCAGAGTTGTAACCATTGGCCCCCTGCTGTCATGGTCTGGTCACATCTGCTTTGCTAGAAAACTGTCCCAAATCCAGATTTTCAAGGAGACTTCCATCAGCCTGTCGGGCTCCTGCTGCACTCACCCTGGTAAGACCCCAGGAGAGCAGACTCGGGGATGCAGTGAGACTCAGCGCATGAGACCCCTTAGCACAAAGTGTTTGAGTGGCTAAAGGCGACTGATAACAGGACTCAGAAGAAGGCAAGAGCAAAGGTCACAGAAAAGTTGGCTCACGCTGCCCTGGGCATGTGACGCCCAGCTGTAGAGAAAAGCAAGTTGAGTGTGGGGCTGTGTCATTTAGAATCTATACCAAGCGGCCAGTCACAGAGTTTACCACAGATGTTTAACATGTGAGGGCTTGGTTCTGTCAGGTAGGAGGAGTCTTGAGGCCAGCTGCTGAGGCCCAAGAAGACTCACAGCCCACAGAGGCCCCGTCTTTCCATCCTTCTCTTCTGTTGCACAGTGCTTTCATCCTCCAGAGTTCCTCATGGTGCAACACAGCTGCAAGAGCTCCAGGCACCATAGGAATTTTGCAGGCAGCAGGAGAGCTGAAAGAAGAAAAAAGGCTGGCCTCTGCTGAATTAAGGAACTGCCTGGGGCCTGGACAGAGGGCCTTTCCTCAGGAACCCTCCTTGACTCTTCGCAGCACATCTGTTTCCGTCTTCTTAGGCAGAATTTAGTCACATGGTCATTCTCAGCCACAAGAGATACTGGGTACCACAGTTTTTCAGCTGCCACATTTTCTAAACTGCTGCTACCAAGGAAGAAGTGAGCACTGTAGGAGACCCCGGTGCCTGCCACACAGTCCCGGGGCTCCTCCTCTGTCCCAGTCTTCCTGGCTGTCGAGACTCCAGTATTCTAAGCCAGCAGCCAAAGACTGGCCGTGCCACAGACTCCCTGCAAATCCCTCTTTTGCTTGTTCTGTGAAAGTTTCCCTCCACACAGAAAAGCAGGAGGAACAACAAGATGAGTCCCCATCACACCCTGGAGCCCTTCGCAGCTCCATGGGGAGTGAGGGGCTACTCCCCAGCAGTCCTGCTCTGCCCTGCACTTGACAGCTCCAAGGCAGTGAGGAGCCCTCTCTGTGCTCGTGGGTGGCCCACTCCCCAGCAGTCACTGGCACTCAGCCTCCTAGCAGTGCCAGCCAGCTGCTTGGGATTGGTGGTTCAAACCCAGCCCACACAGGTTGCAGCCTTAGCTTCCAGCCTCCCTCTCATCTCGCCCCGCCCACCTGACAAAGCCCTGCCTGTGTTTGTGCCACCAAGCAGAGAAACTGGGTCAGCCCCTCCTGGTGCCCTCCACCATGGCCTTGATCAGCTGACAGCTGTGTGACCTCAGCAAGGCACTGCTGAGCTAAGGCTGAGCAGGGGTCTCTCAGGGACATCGGAAGGTGGACGGGGTCTCTTGGGGACATCAGAAGGCATAGTCAGGCCACTGCTAGAATGGGAGAACAGACAGGGAAGCGCTGGTTTTTGTCCCCCATGGCTCCAGCCGGGGTCTGTGTGACCCTTGGGGCTGTGCCTTCTGCTGTGTCCTGGGGACCCTCCTGCTCATCCTGTCCTTGGGTATCATCTGGCATGTCCTGTAGTGCTGTTGTCTGCACAGCCCTGTACCCCATCTCTGCTCCAGAACCCCACAAGCTGGCCACTTCCCTCAGGTGTGCAATGGCCGGCAGCCCATCTGTTCCCAGGTCCCCATCCCCAGGGGTGTCTGTCACCACCTTGCCTCCTCAGAGCCTGCACTGCCACTCAGACCTCAGGCCTTCCAGGGTCACTGTTCCCAGAGCTTCCTGCAGCCCCGATCTCGCCCTGGGGCACAGCCCCGGCCTGACCCCTGCTGGCCACTGGCTGAAGGATGAAGAGCCCCAGAGGGAGCAGTGTCCTGGTGGGTGGACTCCTGCTCCCCGGCAAGGGGACAGACTACCTCGCCCCATGGAGAGGAGTGCACATCCTCCATGGCTCCAGGGCACCCCGCCCCCACCTTGGAGCCAAGTCTGGGGGCAGCAGCCCGGCCTCCCCTCAGGAGTGGATCCAGCTGCCCTAATTGAAGCTGCAGGAGCAAATTACTTATTGATTTCTCCATTACGAACGTGTTTTATTTTACCTTCCTGGGACTTTTATTGGCCATAACCGTCCTTCTGGAAGGCCTACTTGCTCAGGCTGACACCACTTTTAATGAAGCATGATTCCACCACCCCCAGGGACAAAAACCAACAAATGCAGGAGTGGGGTCCCTTCTCCAGCACCACAGCTCTAGGAAGCAATGTGTTTCAAAACCCTGGCCTGCCTGAGGTCCTGGGGAGAGCCTGCGGCAGCAGCCAGAGTCACAGTGCAGGACCAGAGGGCACCGGGTGCTGGCGGACACCAGCATCCAGAGGCAGAACAACCCCGCCCAGAGCAAAGCATCCAGTCTTTCTGCACTGAACTCCGTGTCCAACTTGAAGCAGCTTAGGCCATCAAAGGTGCTGTCAGGCACTTGTAGGTGAACAAGGAGCTTGGAGGTGGTGACAGCCGATCCCAGCCTCCACGCGCAGCAGGCACTCACCGCGTGGCTCCCTCAGGGCTCACGACCCAGCCTCACTTCCCTGCCACTGCCCACCTGCTGCCTAGTCCTGAATTTCTTCATTCCTTCTGCACCAAGACTACCTTTAGTAGCAGTAGCTGAGAAGCACTGTCACAGCTGCCCCAGGCGGGGGCAGGGCTCAGAGCCAGGTGAGCCATTGCCAGGTGGGCCCACGTGAGCATACACACATGCTTGAACGCGCGCACACACACACCGCCGCCAGCAGGAACGCAGGAGCACAGGAGCCAGAGGTCCAGCTTTTTTATCACAAGAGCCCTGACCAAGCCAAGAAGAGGCTGGTAGCAACCAAGCAAGACAACCGCGCAAGGTCGGCCAGCGTATCCTGCCGCTGGAGCGCATTTTCTTGATCCCCAGATCTCACTGCCTCACACTCCCTGCGAGGACTGGTGTAGACCGTCCCCGAGGAGGGACCAGGAGCCTGGAGCTGCGTTCATGCTGGGAAACCCACGGCGGCCTGCCCTGCCGTCCCACTCACAGGCAGCCAGGCCTGCGCAGCGCTCAGCGTGCCAACCCAGTCCGGCTAAAGACGGCGAGGTGACCCGCACGCAAAGGCCCAGTGCCCCACAAGTGTGCCCCTAGCGATGGCACCACCTGCAGGTGATGCAGGAGAGGTACGAGAGATGTTTTTAAACCTCCGCCATTCCTTCCTTAGCGGAACCGTCCCCTGCAAGGCCTGCACTTGCTCTGAAATACGGGTCTGTGGGGTCAGAATAGTGGCCACCCCAAAACGCCCTGCTGTAGGAAGCTGCGACGCACCAGGCTCGGTGACGTGGGATACTGCGGGGGAGATTCTGCGGACGGTCTGGGGATGGAAGATGACCACGACTACGTGGGCAGCCCCAGGGCAATCGCGTCCTTACAGAAGGAGCAGAGCCAAACATGGCAGCGCGTGCCTGTATTCTCAGCACTCGAAGGCTGAGACAGGAGGATCGCCACAACTTCAAGGCCACCTGGAAACACACAGGGAGACCCTGTTTCAGAAAGAAAACAAAGAGAAGACATGAGGAAGAAGGCAAAGGTCAGAGAGATGGGGAGAGGGAGAGAGAGAAGCCAGGATAGGACCCCCCAGTGACCTTTGCCACAGAGGTGCCAGGCACAAGGTGCCAGGCAGGGCCCAGCTTCCAGCTGTCCTCGGAGGTCACTGCTCAGCCGATCCCACAGGTGGAGTTCTTGCCGTCATTTTTCAACTTCTTTTTCTCCATTTCGTGTTTTGTTTGTTTTATTTTTTGGTGTCAGAAGTGAACTCAAGACCCGCACTTGCCAGGCAGGTGCTTGCGTGGCTCAGCTGTGTCCCTGGTCCCTGGTTATTGCCAATAAGGATGCGTGGAATTTTTTTTTAAACTTTATTTATGTTATGGCCAGCTCAGCCTGCCCCAGGGTAGGGCTGGCGCAGCATGTGGTGCTGGGGATCGAACTGCGGTCCCTGCGGTTGCCTCAGCAGGTGCTTTAGACCACTGAGCTATCTCGCCAGCCCAGGATGTGTGGATTTTCACA
>PVJA010020824.1:0-36438 GCA_004027025.1 Myocastor coypus | reverse complement strand
AAGAAGAAGAAGAAGAAGAAGAAGAAGAAGAAGAAGAAGAAGAAGAAGAAGAAGAAGAAGAAGAAGAGCAAAGAGCCGAGCGTGGTGGCGCACGCCTGTAATCCCAGCACTTGGGAGGCTGAGGCAGGAGGATCAGTGTGAGTTCGAGACCAGCCTGGGCTACCAAAGTGAGCTCAAGGCCAGCCTGAACTGCATAATGAGACCCTGTCTCAAAAAGACAAAAAAAACAAAAAAACAAAACAAAACAAAACAAAAAACCAAAAAAACCAAAAAACAAATGCTATGGGAAACGTAGTTGGCAGGTAGTTAAGTCATTAAAGTACAGGACTGTTTTGAAAAGATGACACACATTTCATTTTATTTTAAAAACATAAGAATGAACACAGAATAAGTTTAAAATTTTCTGGCCAAAACTGATTTGTGTTTTCTTAGAATGAGTCCAAGGAGGAGGTAGCTTATGCTGTCTCCTTCATAGTGCCCACAATTTCCAAATATCCCAATTGCGAGACTATCGCCCAAAAGAAACCCTTTCTCCTTTCAAGTTGGTTATCTCTGCTGCTGGGCTTCGCACTAACGGGACGCCAGCACAGCAGGTGACTCCGCTTTCCTGCAAGAGCTCTTTCTCCTTTTTGCTGTCCTCACTTGATGCAAAGTGGGCTGGCACGAAACTGCTCCCATTAGGAAGAAGGCAAGTTACGTGCGGACTAGAAGGGCTTGGCTGCAGCGGTCACTGGGCATTGTAGAGAACAAGGAGAAGGTCGGCCAAGCTGGAAAGTGGCTTAGACAGCAAGTGAACCAAGAGATGCAGTCAGATTTCCAGACTTGTGCTTTGTCCTACACAAGACTGTCTCAGCCTCTCCAATCCGGACAGGTACCACTTTTTCCTGGAGATGGAGCCCATCTCCATCTGTGGCACTTGGCCAGTCCATCACATTGTCACTTAACAACAGTTGCTTCTTCTCTTTAATATGCGTATGTATGTTTGAAGCCAATAAAATAATTTGTAATTTTTTTTTTTTTTTTTGTTACCTGTACAGCACTTGCCTAGAGTTGAAAAGAGAAGATCCATTAGCGGTGAACTTGGACTCACATGGATTTTATGCTGATAGCTTTTGAGATCAGCCGAGAGCAGTTTGCCTCCTGCTGGCCTTCCGAAGGGTCAGGGCCCTTTTGAGGGATGCTTCTACTTATGGCCCTGTGATGGGTGGGCACCCAGGTAGCCCACCCTGACACCTGGGCACCACACTTGTCAGATGATGGAGGACTGATCAAAGATGTGCTACGTCTCCTCAGCCCGTGGAGAAAGATCCGGACCTGACTCATGAACGTTAAATCTATGATGCAGGGTGCCTCTGGGAAGGCAGGGCTGCAGAGCGCTGGTCACCAGGGCAAGGCTGCGGAGGACTTTCCCACAGGCCTTCATGGTGGGATGGGCTCATCTCCGTCTTGGATTACTGGCCCCACTTCTGCGGGTTGGCCACAGACTTGCTTTATTTAAGCGATCTAACACAAAAAGACTGTTCATCTCCTTGAGGCCTCTGCTGGAAGACAGGCTTGGCAGCTTCCCAGAATAGATCATTTAGCTTGTGCTCCAGCCCTCAAACCCTGAAAAGACCTTCTTTCACCTTGTGCCAGCTCTTTGGGTATTACATGGACGCGTTTCCTTTGGTTGCTTATCTGTGGCCACGGAACATGAAGGTCTGTGCATCTATGAGACAGAGACAGAGGAACAGAGAGACAGAGAAATAGGGAGACAGAGACAGAGGAACAGAGAGACAGAGAAATAGGGAGACAGAGACAGAGAAATAGAGAGACAGAGATCTGATCCTCGGGTCAAAAGTCCTCTGCGCCTTTCTGTGCGGGAGATTTTTCTCATCATGTCAGCAGACTGAGTGCTCTTCCCCTGTCAAGGGCGTGTGGGAGGCAGCAGGTTAGTTCTCACTGAGCGCCAGGCATCTCTGCTGGCTTCTGGGCTTTGAACTGTACACCTAGCCCTCTCTCTCCTTTGGAGACAGTACAGCTCTTGGAACACATGGAAGATGTAGGCGGCAAGGCAAAAGGACAGATACGGCATCCTGCACTTAGGAGATGTCTTTCAAAAAATCTACTTAACCTTTCAAAGTTGTTTCATAGACTTAAATACAGGGCTTTTAAAAATAGATCAAATGGTTTGAATATGATAGTGTTCCTCCACTTTGCAAAGGCTCAGACTTTCCTGTGGAGTATGTTTCCAACACCAGGCATAGTTTTGTAAAAATGTAGCTTATAAAAAGCATGCTGACATTGTAAAAATTAATAGTTTTTTTCTTGGAAGTAGAATCTTTTCGATTCTCAGAGTGGTAAACTAACGTGGAAAGTGGACTCTCCCTCGTCATCCTGTGAAGTAATGGACTTTCCTATTGTCGCTTTTCCAGAGACAGGGTGCTCCCCGCCAGGGCCTCACTTGTCCTGGGTGTCCTGAGATCACAGCTGCTAATGGCTGTGCCGGGACCAGAGGAGGCTGGCTACTCAACCTCTGAAGTCGTGACTTAGCAAAGCTGCCCGCCTGTCCCGTTTCCGCGAACGCATGGTACAGCATGCCCGCTGCTCTCCGCTATCACAGGCACTTCACGTTTCTTTCTACTCAACTCAGTATCAAAATCCTGAAAGGAGAGGAAGGACTGGTTCTCACACTTTGAAGACCAGCGTTGGGGCTGTTTTCATTCGTTTGTAAGAAATGCTGTTGGCATTTTGGTTGGGATTGCATTCAGTGTGCAGATCTGTTTTGGAAGTGTGGCCATTTGGACAATATTGGTTCTCCCTACTCAGCAACAGGGGATAGCTTTCTGTTTCCTGATGTTCTCTTTGATCTCCTTTATCGGAAAACTATAGCTTTCATTGCAGAAGTCTTTTTGCTGAAGTTAACCTCTAAATATTTAATTTTTTTCTTGATGCTACTATGAATGGTAGTTTTCCCCCTAATTTATTTCTTAGTGAGTTCATTATTGACATACAGGAATGCAACTGCGTTGAATATTTTTGTTAACCCTTTTCATCAGGACATGCTTGTGGTGTCTGGTGGTTCCATTTATCCTGGGGACTTTGCACACATGCACGACACAGCTTAGCTCTGCTCTTTGTCCCCACCCTCTCCCCTCCTCCTCGCTCCCCCCGACTCTTATTCCCCTTCCCATTTGCAAAGGCTCTATTTCCATTTTGTTCTTCAATTCTCTCTCTGTCTCTGTCTCTCTGTCCCTCTCTCTCTGTCTCTATATCTCTGTTTCTCTGTCTCTCCCTCTCTGTCTCTCTCTCCTTCTCTCTCTCTCCTTATCTCTCTCCCTTTCCCTCTCTCTCTTTCCTCTCTCTCCTCTCCCTCTCTCTCTCTCCCTCTCTGTCCCTCTCTCCTCTTCCTCTCCCTCCCTCTCTCTCTCTCTCTCCCACCTCTGGTTTTCATGTGCTGACTTATTTCCTTCTCCCTTGCTGAACTTGGCTGTTAGTTCGAGGAATGCTTTGGTAGAATAGTTTCGAGTCTTCTGTGAAGAAGATCACGCAGTGCCCAAACAGCGGGGGGCTGTCTTCTTCCTTTCCTATACAGATCCCTTTCATTTCTTGCTCTTGCCTGATTGCTCATGCTCGTATTTGACAACGACATAGACAAGGGGCAGAGATCAGTGACATTCGTGTCCTGGTCCTCATGTTACGGTCAAGATTGTCCTTCTCCATGTCACATAGTCTTAGCAGTAGGCTTGTCATGAGTGACTTAACGGTTTTGAGTCCACTTTACGAGGAAAGCCACTGTTGTGCGTCACAAAGGTGCCCATAGAAAGTGTGAAGACATGCACACTGAGCAGGAGTAGGTTGCTGTCCTCGATCTCTTTCACCGCAGACTTTGTGTCAGGCGGAGCTGGAGGACGGCATATGGTCCAGCTTGCTTCTCCTGGGGGCGCTCTTCTGAGGGTACTTGGGCTGACTCCGGAGCCGCAATGTCTTGGGACAGCAGAAGGTTGGTGATGCTTGTGTCTTCTTATTTCTGTGGATGTGGGTGCTAATAAGCACCAATCAATCAAGCTGTAAAGAAGCTCCGGGACATCGATGTTGCCAAGGTCTGCCTTAATCAGGCCTATGGCCCACGGGCTCTCGATTATGATGCGTGGGGTGTTGCCAGCAAATTGGGATGGTCTAAACTGAGTCCAGCTGGCTAGTTCTCCCTCCCTCCCTCCCTCCCTCTCTCTCTCTCTCTCTCTCTCTCTCTCTGTTTATTTATTTAATTAATTTCCCAACAAAAGAAATGTGAAGAAAGGAGAACTGTGGCTGCCTGTGTGCAGGAGAGTGGGGCGTGGCGCTTCAGGCTCAGGCACGGGCTTCAGCTTTGCTTTTAGGGTCAGAGAAGCCATGTGTCAGCGTTCAAGCAGCTTTCAGATGAGCTGGGGTGGGAAATGACCGTTAAAAGGTTGATGTGAAGCTGGGTTTGCTGACACATGCCTGTAATGCCAGTATTCTGAGTCACTAGGATTGGAAGTTTGAACTCAACCTGGGAAACTCGGCAACTTAGTTACATTGCCTCAAAAAAAAAAAAAAAAAAAAAAAAAAAAAAAAAAAAAAAAAAAAAAAAAAAAATGGGTCCAGACTTGTGGCTCAGTGAAAGGATCCTGGCTTCAGTTCCTCAGGGTGGTTAAAACATAAAAATGCTGATGTGGAGCTCACTGCCGCCTTTGTAGTTGAGAGCTTCACATGGGTGGTTCCTAAGCTAGTAGTTAATAGCTATACTTTGATGCCCTAAAGCAGGCTGTGGTAGTTTCCATCTAGCTGTCCCACCAAGCCCCGGGTGGCCACAGGTGAGGTGTTTGACACTCATTCCTGGGTCCGTTCACGGATGAGTCTAAATGAGCTTGCCGCAAGAGTGGGCGGCAGAGGCTGGCTGGCGGCAGTGGTCCGGGGCGTGGCCTCGACGGCGCTGTCGCCCTCCTCCTCCACCTCTCTCTGGCTCGCGTCTGCCCCGCTGTGAGCTCTTCACCTCTGCCAGGCCCCTCTGCTGTGCCACCACCCCGCCTTGGCACTGATCTGTAGCTGAAACCTTTACAAATATAAGCCCAATAAACTTTGCCTTCTGTAAGACAGACGTAGGCTCTGGATGCTGGTTAAGCAATGAGGAGGGTGACTAAGACCCCGATTCTCGAACCTGAGGGGATTTACAGGCTCACTTAGGCCCTCAGTCGCTGCAGGATGCTGGGTAGGAAATGTGCTGCCTGTTGCTCCTTACTTCTCTCAAGAGTGCTCTGCCTCCTCCAGAGGCTTCTCCTTCTGGGTTTATACGGTCGTGACTGTTACTGTATCAGTATGTTTAGGCTATGTGCCTTCTAGATTTCTCACCACTGGAAGTCGCTTTAGTTTGCTGAGCTTCCTCACACACTGTGACTTCTTAAACGCTGTAGTCTTTGCTGGGCATTTATGCATCTCTATTCGGATCGTCTGTGTCAAGACAGTCACTTTTATCTTCCCTGGGCAGCCACTGTATTATTGGAATCAGGCAGGCGGCATCTCGTAGACAGCCTGTCCTCTCGTTCTGAGGTCGTCCTGTGTGTGGTGCTCTCCTGTACCTGCATCAAAGTCATTGCTAACAATGTTGGGTAGAAAAAAGTATGCCACGAACGAAATATAAAGTCAACTTCGTCGTGGCGATAAAGGTACAAAGGGAGAGAAGACAGAAGGGGGAAGGCGCCATGGTGGCCAGGGTGGAGTCAGGCACAGCGACAGAGCCTGGCCTTCTGGGGGAAGGCAGCTTCACCTGGTGACACTGCGGCTAACCTGCCCACCCACCCATCCATGTGAGCACTGCCCTTTCTTCGTGGTGCTAGAGAAGCTGCCACGTTACAAATCCATTAAATCTCATGGTCTTGAAAAGTGGAAGGAGGCCTGAATCTTTTTCTTCATGACCGAGTCAGTTCACAGATGGCAAAAGTAGCTTCCTGTTTTCACGGGGGAAATGGATTGAAAACGCTCTGAAAAAGTTCAGGATGTTTGTGGACACTACATTGCCCCTGGAAAATAATATTCTGACGCTCACACCGCAGTGGGATCCGTGTCACGTGGATTAGATTTCTGCTCAAGTGCACATGCTTCGAGCATGAATGGAAAAGTGGTTACATCTCACAAAGGTCGTCTTTTTCCCTCTGTCATTCTTCAGAGACTTCTCCTTGCACTGGGGAAGGACTCAGGGAGTTTGAGAGCTTTACCAAACCTCAGATAGAGCAGAATTTCTCCTTTCTGGTCTTTGTGCCCTCTCTGAAGACATCAGGAATGGATGGATTTTTATTATGTTTGTGAACCTAGCAGTGGGGAGCTAAGAAACATGCCCAGGTGGGCCACCTGGGCCTGAGGCCTGAGGAACACAGAGGGAAGTCTTCTCTCCTTTTCTGAGTTTCCTTTTTCCTCCCAGATTTTATATTTTCTTGGAATTTCTAATTTCTGTCTTCTCTTAAGTACAGCTAAATCAACGCTGATCTTTTGCAGTTACAACTCTCAGAAACTCCGTAGTTGATATTGGATGGACAATTTAGGGTGATTTCTTTTGTGTCCCATGGAAGGAAGAGATTGGCCTTTGGAAGTCATGGCCAGGCTTCCAGCCCTTTCTGCAGGCTGGAGCTTGCTCCTCAGCTGCAGGTGTGTGTCCACCGGCTCCAACTCGGCCTTCCCTCACGACTCGTCAGGAAGAACAGGTCATGGCTGTTGTATGCAGCTGCGTGAGGTAGAAATGCTGCAGGGCTCACACAGGGTTAGGCGCTCGGAAGGAGCCAGGTCAGAGGACAGGAGCCAGGGCAGCTGCGGGGAAGAGACAGGCGTTTGCACTGAGAGCCAGACCTCAAGACAAAAGATAAACAAAAGTACCCACCTACTTCCCCTGGAGATAAGCAACAGTGCTAGGTGTTCTGAATAGCCCCGCTGGGCTCTGTGCCCGCTTGCTCCTTGACCTGATTCCCCATTGGAGCCCCACTGAATCAATATCGCCTGAGCAACCTGAGCACGACCTTCCTGGCTGGCTGTGGTTTTTCCTACCTGATGCCCACCCCGCCATTTCCCGTGTTTCCCCACCTGACTCATGAGGCAGAGTCCTCAGCACCCTGCTTGGGCCCCCTTCTGCCCCTCTCAGACAGAAGCTTTCTTTCCCCAGTAGATGCATTGCGCTCTTGGCTCCATTGTGCCTCATTCACTCTTCCGTGTGAGAGGCTACAAGCTCCTACGGATCGTCTGGCAGTCTGGCAGTTTCTTTCCCCTGTATGAGTCCCATCCACACCTTTGTAACCATTTCTCTACTTACTAGTTCTTTGTTTACTTTTACGTGCCAGGCTGCTAAATCTCTGCTGCTTAGCAGCTTTAGTAGAATTTCCCACCATCTTCCTTGTTTTCTTATTGATGGAATTTCTATCTTGTGATGCTTGTCCTTCTAGTGACAGGACACCGCTTCTCTGCTGCTCCTTCCACAGGCCTTGGCTTCAGCCTTTCTGAACCTCAGATACCTGCCTTCGTCCATTTGGTCTCCTATAATAAAACCCACAGCCCAGGAAGCTTGCAGACAAGAGCCGCTCTTTGCTCATGTTGTGGAGACACGGAAGAGCCAGGGTATGACGCCGGCAGATCCGGAGTGTGTGAGGGACTTCCTGGCTTATAGGTGGCTTCTTGGCTTCTGCTATGGCCGCCTCCTGTGGTTCCAGGGACAGGGGGATGTCTGCATTCCTTGTTATGTCACCAGCCCCATTCAGGCGCTTTACTTTCAGGCGCTTTGCCAAGGCGTCACCTCCTGGTTGTGACCTGGCCTTCCCTCAGCCTCCACCCCAGCTTCGGGCTGGGTAGATGCCCTGGAAGCTTTGTCGGGGGACCCGTCCCAGGCCCAGGTCCCTTCCCTGGGGGTTCTCTGGTACACTTGCAGAGTCTCGTGGTAGTGAGCATTTCAGGCCTTTCCCACTATCAGCCATGGACGGTTCCACTCGCTGGCTTGGGGGTCGGGGAGCATCCATGAGAGAGGATGCAGGTAGGAGCCAGATTACCAGAGGACTTGGTTGCTGGGTGAGGCGCCCGAGCTTAGCTAGAGGCCATGGGGGGCCAGTGAAAGAGAACAGCAATGGGATTGCTTTCAAAAGTCCACCTCTAGGCTTTGGGTGGGCGGGATGGCCCTGGGAGCGGGGCTGGATGCGGGGCAGAGTGACAGGAAGACCCTAAGGGCCAGGTCCCTACAGACAAACACACTGGGAAGCCAGGGGCAGTGGTTGTGGGACACCGCACTCCAATTAGCCACACAGGCTCTGCTTCCAGCACACATCCAGGTCCCCAGGCCTCTCAGCTGAGCCCAGCTGTCACCAGCACAGTGACAATGGTCCCCTTCCTGCTCTGCTCAGGGCTCTGCTCCTGACCCTCGGCCGCCGATGCTTCTGCTCCAGCACTGCCCACCTCAGGCCACCAGGGACTCACCTGAGCCACTCTGTCCTCTTCTGCTCCCAGACAGGTCAGGAGTGGATCCTCTAATGAGCCACGGCTTCCTACGGCAGAGAACAGTTGAGCCTGGCAGGCACTTTTGCTTTGGAAGCAGAATTCCTTTTGGTCTGGTGTTAGCTGCTCGGGTTCTACTGAGAGGGCAAGCAGGGCATCAGCAGAATGCTGTATCATGAGTCCTATTTCGTCCCACGGTGTCCCCTTAAACTCAGTCTGTGGGCCACCCTTCCCAGCCTGTTGCCTGGGATCTTAAGCAGGTTTGCAACTTCTCAGACCCTGTTTAGACAATCGAAAGTCTGAAGTCAAACGTCCGCTGACAGAGCAATGCAGACTGGCTGTCTGGTCTCCCAGTCAGCGTGGTGACATCAAGGTGTGGGCCTGCGTTCCTTGGGAAGAGTGGAGCTAGCCTTGTGGGAGCACCCTGCTTCCAGATCCAGGGACGCTTCTAGGGGACAGAGCAGGTTTCCCAGGTCTTCTTAGCATCTTGCTATAGACTGAGCTGAGGAAGAAGTGACTCATCTCCGCTACCAGTAAAACACTCTCTAGGGAGCTTCTGTGGCTTTAGCCTCATGTCCCTTCTACCCCAAAGGTGACACTGCCCTCGTGGGCCCCAAACCACAGGGACATTGCACCCTCTCCCCTAGGAGCTGGGTTGTGGCACCCGAGGGCTCTGCTTTTGCTTTTTATAACTTGGCAAAAAGCTCTCGCGCATCTCGTGTATGATTCTGTCAATAAATTAATCGTGGCCCACGCTGCAGACTGGCAAAGCATTTTCTCACCCACTCGTCCTTGTTTTGCAGCTTGCCCACGAGGTCAGCAGGACTGAAGGTGAGCTGGATAGGTGGCCTGGCTCGGGCCGGAGCCGGGACTCTGGGCTGGACCCCGACTCTCCTGGGCCACAGCCTGGCGGAGTGGAGAGTCGCTACATGCAGACCTAGGGCCAAATGCCGCCACCCTGGCTCTGACCCTGTGGACTGTGCGTGCTTCATTTCCTGTTGGAGCGTGCGTGGACACCAGGCCATCCCAGGGCTTTGCCTGGGTGAAGCGGGGGAAGCGAGTGCTGAGTGCTTACGTGCAAGAATGGGCTGCGCCTGTGCCCTGAATCCCGCACGGGCGCAGGGATTCTACACTGAGGCTGCAGGGCTCTGGGACAGCGAGACGCCTCGTGCCCTTGTGGAGGCCTCCTCCTCCACCTCCTCCTCCTCCTCCTCGTCCTCTTCCTCCTCGTCCTCCTCCTCCTCCACCTCCTCCTCGTCCTTCTCCTCCTCCTCCACCTCCTCCTCCTCTTCTTCCTGCTCCTTCTCCTCGTCCTCCTTCTCCTCCACCTCCTCCTCCTCGTCCTCTTCCTCCTCTTCCTTCTCCTCCACTTCCTCCTCCTCTTCCTCCTTCTCATCCTCCTCCTGCTCCTCTACCTCCTCCTCCTCTTCTTCCACTTCCTCCTTCTCCACCTCCCCCTCCTCCTCCTGCTCCCCCTCCTCTTCTTCCACTTCCTCCTCCTGCTCCTCCTCCTCCTTCTCCACCTCCCCCTCCTCCTGCTCCTCCTCCACTTCTTCCTCCTTCTCCACTTCCTCCTCCTCCTCTACCTCCTTCACCTCCTCCTTCTCCCCCTCTTCCACCTGCACGCACGGCTTTGCACCCACCACATCCCCCTCGAAGTTCTCTGTGGTAGGCGCTGCAGCATGCGCGGTCACCCCCGGACTCTCCTGCTGTGTTGGGGACACCAGCCTGGAGCACCACCTTCCCTGGCCGCCCTTGTCCTCACCCAGCCTGGAGGTAGTGCAGGCCTTGCACGGAAGCCCTTAAGAGGTGTCTAGTGAGAGCTACTGGAAAGGAAGGAGACTGTTGTCACAAATGTGGAGATGACGCCCTTCCTGACAGCTCAGGGGGCCTTACTACTTCACCTAGTTGTATCTTGACCTTATTTTTCCCCGGATGGAAAGGGAAAGAGAGAAATATTTTCTTTTTTTTTCTCTTTTTAAAAAATATTTTTAATAACAATATGATAGTTTCAAAACACATTAGTAGTACATTTGCAATAATTGATACATTGCATATTATCCTCATAATAGTTATACAGAGCACAGGGTGCAGACATGATAAATTTTCTGATCGATATTGGTAAGGAAAGAAAAAAAAAGAAAAAAATTTTTCTCTTTGAACTGAGAGGAAGTAGTTGTATACATAGTCCAATGTTCCATAATTGCATTGGGTTACTGATGAAACTGGAAATGTTGGAGGCTGTTGATTTAAGCCTCTTACAGCCCATCATTCTAATCTAGCTCTGTGTTTTATGTCTCATAATTAAGTGTTTCTGCTGGGTGATCAAGGGTAAGTTAAAGCAAGACCTGTATAACAAAACATTCATCTTTTGTGTCTTCCAAGGTCAAATCCCCTCAGGATTAACTTTGGACCCATGTACAGCACTTTGTAGAACTGTTGTCAGTGTCAGCCATTGGGATGACTCATGGCCATTCCTTGACCAGTTTGCTTTCTGTGAAAGCCTGGGAGACTATTTTTTCTCTAGGTGACTCTCCATAGATACACTATCCTTCATTTATCCTTTTCCTCTGAGGTCCCATAATCTCCTTGACCAGAAAATTTGGGACACCACTGAGTTATGGGATGTTACAGCACAGGTTCTCTTTTGTCTTGAGTCCTCACTGACCTGGAAAGGCTAGGGCCAAAATGTTGGCTTTCTTCACAGCCCTGCTTTTTCTCCAATTTTTGTCCGTTAACTTACATTTTTCAACCCTCCAGCAGAGAAGCTTCGTGATACTATTACTGTATAACATAGGTAATTGAGCTTAACATCACTGTCTTTCTGAATATCAAACATCTTCGACTTAGCTTGAAATTGGTATTTTCCATCAATCATTGATATTCTAATAAATCTCTATAGAATGTAATAAAAGCAGTAACACATTTTTACGCAGACATTTAGAAATCCAAGGATGTACAAAATTGTAGCCTGTCAAGCCTATGACATTTTGTCTAGTCTCTTACTCGAAATCAACACCCCCCTTTGTGTGTGTGTGTGTGTGTGTGTTAGTCAAGCATTTACTTCAGAGAGAGTGTAGCAGTAACTGAGTTTACATTGAGGCAGTACACATCTAAAAGACCAGAATGACAGGCATTTCAAGCAAATTTTTAATATTGCACATTGGTATTCATTAATGTGAAAAATCTCTTGAAGTTTCTTAGGACCAATATCTGATTCTTCCTGTGTACATAAGTGCATGGTTTTGTTCCCACTATGTTTCCTCTCTTTTCTGATTCCAATCACTTCGTTGTTTAATCCATAAGTCTTTAACTACCATTCAGCTGTGTTATGCCCATCCATTTTTATTTCTTCTTTAGAGTTCTTACACTAGGGAGACTATACGATATTTACACATGTAGGTCTGGTGTATTTCACTTATGGGTATGTGTTGAATGCACATCCATTTATATATGAAGGCCTTGAGTTTGTCATTCTTTATAGCTGAGTAATACTCCATTATATAAAAATACTACATTTTCTTCAACCATTCTTCAAAAGATGGGCATTTTGGTTGTTTCCAAGATTTGGCTATTACAAATTGGGCTGCTATAAACATAGGTGCACAGATATCACTATGGTATGATGTCTTCAGTTCTGGAAAAATTCCCAGTAGAGGGATAGCTGGAATGAATGGAATTTCCAGCTCTGGTGTTTTAAGGAGTCTCCACACCACTTTCCATAATGGTTGCACCAGTCTGCATTCCCACCAGCAGTGGAGAAGCGTTCCTCTTTCCCCACAGCTTCTCCAACATTTGTTGTTGGTTGATTTCTTTATGGTAGCCATTCTTTCAGGGGTTAGATGGTACCTAAATGTTGTTTTGAGTTGCATTTCATGGATGGCTAGTGATGTGGAACATTTCTTCATGTACGTATAGCCTTGCCGAATTTCTTTCTTTGAGAAGTGTGTGTTCATCTCAGATGCCCATTTTTGGATTGAACCTTTGAATTTTGGGAACCTAATAGTGTTTAGTTCTTTATAAATTCTAGATGGAAGACCTTTGCCTGAGTACTTATTGTTAAAATCTTTTTGAAATTTGTGGGTTGTCTTTTTCACTCTGTTGGTAATTTCTTTTGAGGTGAAAAAACTTCTTAGCCAGAGGAGGTCCCATTTGTTGATGCTTTCGGAGTGTTAAATGTGCATTTTGATTTTTGTCCATGAACTTTTTGCCTACTCTGATGTCTTCAAGATTTCCTCCCACTTTCTCTTCCAGGAGATTTAATGTTTCTCTTTTAATATTTAGATCTTTAATTCATTTTGAATTTAGTTTAGTGCATGGTGATAGACTAGGGTCAAGTTTTAGTTTTTGACATGTACACAGCCCGTTTTTCCAGCACCATTTGTTAAAGAGGCTATCTTTCTTCCAGTAAGTGTGTTTGGTCCTTTTGTTGATGATAAGGTGGCTGAGTGTGTTTGTAGTTGCTTCTGCATCTTCTAATCTATTCCACTGATTCTCGGGTCTATTTTTTTTTTTTTTGCCAGTACCATGCTGACTTTATTACTGTAGCTTTGTAGTATAACTGTAGGTCAGTAATTATAGTGCCTCCTGCCCTACCTTTGTTGCCCAGAACTGTCTTTGCAATTCTGGGTCTTTTTTTGGTTCCAAATAAATTTTAGGAATGATTTCTCCAGGTCTGTGAGGTATGTTGATTTTTTTCTTTTGGTATTTGGATAGGAATTGCATTAAATCTGTATAACAATTTAGGGAGTATGGCCATCTTCACAATGCTGATTCTTCTTATGCAAGAGCAAGGAATATCTTTTCATTTTCTCAAATCCTCCAGGATCTCTTTTTTTCAGAGTACTGTAGTTTTCATTGAAAAGGTCTTTTATTTCCTTAGTTAGGTTAATGTCTAAGTATTTCATTTTCTTTGGTGCTATCATAAAAGGTACTGTTTCTCTAATTTCTCTGTCAGTGTGTTTGTTATCTGTGTAGAGGAATGCTATTGACTTTTGTGTGTTGACTTTGTAGCCTGCTATGCTACTGAATTTGTGTATTAGTTTTAGGAGCTTCTTGGTGGAGTTCTTTGGGTCTTCCAAGTAGTTATCATGTCATCTGCAGATAGTGATAGTTTTACCTCTTCTTTACCTATTCTTATTCCTTTTATTTCTCTTTCTTGTCTAATGGCTGTAGCTAACGATTCCAGAACTATATTGAATAGGAGTGGTGATAGAGGACATCCTTGTCTTGTGCCAGATTTGAGACTAAAAGACTTCAGTTTTTCCCCATTTAGAATTATGTTAGCTATTGTTTTGTCATAGATGGCTTTGATAAAACCTGATAAGGTTGAGGTAGAGGCCCTCTATTCCAATTTTTTGTAGGACTTTTAACATGAATGAGTGCTGGACTTTGTCAAAGGCCTTTTCTGCATCAATTGAGATGATCATGCGATTTTTGGTTTTGGCTCTATTGACATAGTGTATTGGATTTGTAGATTTGCATATATTGAATCATCCTTTCATCCCTGGGATGAATCCTACCTGGTCATGGTGTATAATCTTGGTTAGTTGTTGTATTCTGGTGGCGAGGATTTTATTGAGGATATTTGTATCTATGTTCATCAGAGAAATTGGTCTGTAGTTTTCTTTTCTAGTTGCATTTCTCTCTGATTTTTGTATCAGTGTAATACTTGCCTCTAGGAATAATTTTGGAAGGATTGCTTCCTTTTCAATTTCACTGAAGAGTTTGAGGAGTGTTGGGATTATGTCTTCTATAAATTTCTTGTAGAATTCAGTGGTGAATCCATCATGTCCCAGGCTTTTCTTTGTTGGTTGGCTTTTTATTAAATTTCATGTTTCATTGGCTGTTAATGGGTTGTTGAGAGTTCTTAAACCTTCTTGATTCAGTTTTGGTAATTTGTACTTTTCTAGGGATCTGTCCATTTCATCTGTGTCTTCAATTCTGTGAGAGTAAAGATTCTCAAAGTAGCTATTTATGATCCTCTGAATCTCTGCTAGAGAAAAGAAAGAAATCCCATTTAAAGAAAAACCCATCAGAATAATGGCAGATTTCTCTTCACAAACCATGAAGTCAAGAAGAACATGGAGCAGAGTGTCATGTTCCAATACTCCATGAAAACAATTGCTGAGTGAGGAGGTGTAAGGGGCCTGCCCAGTGCGCAACCCGCATCCCCAGCCCTGTGGGAGTCTGAGGCCGGAGCAAGGGAGGGTGGGCTACACGCGTGAGTCACGCGGGGCAGTGGGGCAACACTCTGCTCAGATATATGTAAGATCTACAATCTACACTGTATAGTCTATATCGTATGTTAGTATATAGACTGGAGGTTGTAGCTCGGTGTGGGTTCAGCTCCAGTACACCACACACACACACACACACACACACACACACACACACACACACACACGCTCAGAAAGTGTAAAGGGGTCCTCGAGAAGTCTTCTTGGCCGAGGAGAGGTACAGACAGTGCCTCTGCATTTCTGAGATATGCACAATTCGGGGAGGGGGGTGCTTCTTTGATGCCGAAGATTTCTGTTTTGGACTTTTTCCTTATCTGGAATGCCTTCCCTCTCCCCTAGTAAGAACACCTCTCCCACAGAGACTCTGCCACAGAGACTGCGCCATGGAGACTGAGAGCATCTGGGGCTGGGCTGAGGCAGCCTGAGCTCCTTCCAGCAGTAGGAAAGACCTGGGGGACTTGGGCCCTCTCCCTGGGGAGCTGTGGGCTGTGGGCTGGCGTGTGCAGGAGGGGCATTGACGTGGTGGGTGCCTGTGGTGGAAAAAGACACCCACGGGCATGGAATACTCTGGAGGACAGCAAGGCACGTCTTGCTTATTAATAGAAGAGAGCAGAGTAGGGAGCGGTTATCCTGCAAGGAACAGAAATTTATAGAAGTCAGTGGAGTGCAATAGGGTCGTTTGCTGTTCCTGGGTTTTTTTATTACCAATAAATGCAGACCACAATGACAGGTTTGCTCCATTTTCCCAAGGCAAAAGTAATACTTATAAAGCAATATTTGGAGCCATAGAAAGTTGGTGAAAATATATTCATATTTTTGGCATCTACAGACAACTGGGTTCAACATCTTATAATGCTCCTTTCCTGCCTTTTCTCGGGGGTTTGAAACAGTTTTGGGCAGGACACGTGGGCCGATGACCTCAGATGGAGGGAGCGACCAGGTTGCTGGTCCGTGGGCGGGAAGCTGGTACTGCCTGCCTCTGCTTCCCTGTGGAGCTGTCAGCTGAGCGCGCTCATGTTTGCGTTGCGGGCTGAGCGCTGTGACCCTATCCCGTGTTCTTGTCGCACAGATAACTGCACTGAGCCCCGTCCAGCGTGTGTCCTTGCCTCCCCGTGAGGCACAGTCTTCCTCCAGCTGCCATTCTTGGGGAGTCGGTTCTCACTGTCTCCGCCGAGTGCCACAGCCCCTCCCACCCCTCTCCCAGGAAGCCTCCCCCACTCCTGACCGCACACACAAGACGTTCTTGGACGGGCCCTAATTGGAGCTTGTGAATGAGAGGAAACCTGCAATTTTCGTGAATTAAAGAACTGGTCATCTCTGGCCACTGGTCGGTGAGTACCCATCTTCCTTCCTGCAGTGTGGATTTTAAAAACTGAGGTCATGTTTTAAAAATGCCAAGTTGATGTTCTCCTATTTTCCATAGGAAAAAGTAAGAAGCTAGAATGAAGGCAGCCAGTCAGGTTCCTACGGGGAGCTTTGGGCATGGCAGTTGGTGGCTTTTACAGCTGCTTTTCATGTCTCCCATAGGCATCTGTAGTTTTGAACATAAACAACTGGGAATTTTTACCCAAGTATTTAATTCTTTCACTCATCAGTAGTAATACGTTTGCTCTGGTTTATGTCTAGCTGGCCCCCCAAAGCCTCATGCAATCATTGGGTGGAGACTTCCATAGATTGAGACTTGACTCATGAGTCACTGGGATTATATGATTTAGTACTGCTCTAGAGTTTGCGACTTGATCCACGATCCCTGGGATTATGTGTTTTAAGTACTTCTGGGACTATGGTTGTAGCCTAAGGCAGATAGGCTGAGGCAGAGAGCCTGAGTGTAATATAAAGAGAGACAGAGAGACAGACTGGAGCTGTTGCTCTGCTGTCCTTTTGGTTGGCTGCTTCTGTCACGATTGTTGCTGTTCCGCCACCACGAACTGGATGCTCTCTGCCCTGTTCCACTCAGCCTTGGGCCAGCCGAGTATGGACTGAAACCTCCAGTAACTGTGAGCTAAATAAACCTTTCCTTCCTTCATTTTGAATGTCAGGTGTTTGTCCCAGCAACAAGTGAAAAGTAACTAGGACAATGTTCTTTTAATTTTGACGTTTGTGTGTTCCCCGTGATAGCATAGAAATGCAGTTCATGTTTGTATGTGCAGCGGATGCCTTGCAGCCTTGCTTACGCCAGTTGTTAGCAGCCTTTGGCAGATTTTCTGGACATTGCTACATAGAAACGTCACCTCATTGGTGGGTGCAGAGTCCGTCTCTCCTCTTCTGGCCTGGCTGTACAATTCCTTTTCTTGCCTCGCTGCCCTGGGGAGCCTGCCTGCCATTCTGCTTAGCAAGAGTGTACACCCCTGGGTTCCAGTCTTATGGAGAAAGCTCTTGGGTCTCATCGCCAAGCCTGGGGTTCAGAGCAGATTTTCTGTTTTCCTGTGTTGAGCGTGTTCCTGCTTCTTCTAGTTCTACTTCATGAAAACACACACACAGTGAGGATTACAGTGAGTGTTAGTTATTGCAACAAAAGACGCCTTGCCCCGAAGCCCCGTTAATGCCTCCTCGTCTCCTGAACACACCCCTCATCCCGCCTGCCACCTTCTGAAACACTTGCAGAAGTCCTGCTTCAGAAGTGCCTTTGCAAGGTGGGACACAAGATAAAGTGACGGCCGCCACCACACGCTACTGCAGGCTCCTGAAAGCCTCAAGTTGTGTTCTCACCCACCTCGCTGACAGGGTCTGCATTGTGTGACCCCTGGCTCTTCCCTAACCTCAAGGTGATCATGGGAGGGAGGTGCTTTGGGAACATTTGGGACTTCAAGGCAGCTGGAAGTGAACCTGAAGACACTCAGATGTGTGTATAGACTATATGTGGAAAGCATTAACAAGATACATAATCCATGGGTATAAGATGTTATCATATGAATTTTGGGCATTGATCAAAATGGTCATATAAAATGTCTTTAGTGTTGTGATGTTAGATTACACTAACTGATGTTCTAATATTGAAGTATCTCTGAAAAAAAACCTCACATGGCTATAGCATAGAATTATTTTTATATTTTTAGAAATTATTTTTTGCTAATAGGTTGTTGAAGACTTATGCATCTATATTTGTGAGCGATAGCATGGACAGTTTTCCAATATAGTGTTTATCTGGTGGCTATCTGGACAGTACTAGCCTCCTGAGATGGAGAAGAGAGGGTTTCGGTTTCTTCTAGTCCCTGAGAAATAGTGTAAGCGTGGGCAGCATCCTTCTGCAGTCACTTGGCGAGTTCTCCATGAATGCCCTCCTCTACGTCCGAGGGCTTCTTCTAGGGCGTTTTCAGCAACACATTTACTGTCCTTAGTGGCCATCAGCCCACTGAAATTGTCTCTTGGCCTTGGGCACGTCGCCGTAGTTTGTGTTGTCTGAGAAACGCAGCCATCTCTTCTCTGGGGTCTGAGTGTGGCGCTGCGAGCAGCAGCCCTTGTGACCTCAGTGTCTGGAGGCACCACGGGCACCAGTGCCAGCACCTCGTGTTGGCAGTCAGTGTTCCGGCTCTTCCTTCCTCTTGCTGGCAGTGTGTCAGTTTTATTAAGCCTCTTTAAGAGAACCAGTCTCGCTCCGCCCCTGTCTCTCCATCTCTGTGTCTGTCTCTGTGTCTGCCTCTGTGTCTCTCTGTCCCCCTCTCTCTTTTCTCAATGGCTTCCTATTTTCTTTAAGCCTGGGCATATCTAAGACAGCTGCTTTTAAGGTTTTTATCTACTGCCTTCATTAGGTCTGTCTTTCTGATTCTGTACTGATTTATTTCTCTCTTGATTTAAGGCCATACCTTCCCATTTACTGGGATTTTAAAATGATTTCTCTTACGATGGCAGACATTGTAAGTGCTGCATTGCTTAAAATCTGAATTTTGCATCTTCCTTTAGAAAGTTGAACTTTCTTTGTGTAGGGAGCTAAGTTATTTGAAATTTCATCTGGTTATTGTAAGGAGTCTCTACAGGCATAAAACGTAAAGCTAGATTAGTATGCCAAGCTGTGGAAGGCTTCAATCAATAGCTTCCATCCTTGCCAGTTTTGCCAGTAACCCACCGGCATTATGGAACATTGGGTTATGTATACAGCTACTTTCGCTTAGTTCAATGAGAACAAATAATGATCAGAAAAATTATCACATCTACATCCTGTGCTCTGTAGAACTACTAGGAGGATAACAATATGCATTGTATCAAATACTGGAAATGTACTGCTAACATGCTTTGAAACGGTCACATTGTTATTTCTTATTAAATGCAATAGAAAACCTGGTCCTTGTAAGGCTGCTCCCAGGGCTCTGCTGAGATGACCCCAGAGCAAGCCTTGCTTCGGGCTGCTTTGGGTCTCCCTTTGTCTCAGTCACTTGTCCCTCGTTGCTGGGACAAATCCCTGACACCCAAAATGAAGGAAGGAAAGGTTTATTTAGCTTGTGGCTCCTGGAGGTTTCAGTCCATACTCGGCTGGCTCCAAGGCAGACAGGCCCATGGCAGAGAGGAGCAGTTCATGGTGGCGGAACAGCCACAAAATGGCGACAGACGCAGCCAGCCAAACAGGGCAGCAGAGCAACAGCGTGAGTCTGTCTCTCTATCTCTCTTTATATTACATTCAGGCTCTCCACCTCAGCCTGTCTGCCTTAGGCTACACTCCTAATCCCAGAAGTACTTAAAACACATAATCCCAGGGATCATGGATCAAGTCTCAGACTCTAGATCAGTACTAAATCACATAATCCCAGGGACTCATGAGTCAAGCCTCAATCTTTAGAAGCCCCCACCCAGTGACTGCATGAGGCTTTGGGGGGACAACTAGACACAAGCCATAGCACCCTTGAACTGTCCTGCTGGGGGCTCTGGGACCCACCGAGCATGGTCAGCAGGGTCTTGGCTCTGGCTGGCAGCAGCTCAGCGCCTGCTCGCCGTCCTGGGCCCGTTTGGCCTGGATGTGTAGGGTCTCCTCGAGGAAGGCCTCAGGGGCCTGTACAGGTTTCTGGCCTCTGCCTGTCTAGTGCTCTGCCCCATGGCAGTGCTCAGCCTCCCTGCACTCCGAGCTCTGTCTCCTGCACTCCGGAGATGGGCGTGCTTTGCAGGGTCCTGCTTGCGTCCTGAAGTCTGGCTGCAGCCATCCACCCAGGCCGATCACATCCTCTGTTCCCTAAGCTGATGACGCACGACCTGTTTCTCAGAATCTGCAACAGTAGTTTCACGTTTCTATCCAATATCCTACTGTATGTGGACACACTTATTCACATTCAGATGTTAGAGGACCTGATCACGTTCTAAACATGCTCTTATTTCCTTTTTCTTTTCGGTACTGTGGACTGGACTCAGGACCTTGCACTTGCTAGGCACACATGTATGCCACTGAGCAATATTCCCGGCTAAGTGTGCTTAGAATTTGTCAGCACAAATGATGTTTTCTGTTCATATTCTCTGGGTAGTTCAAGGGCCTCCGGTCCTTTATTCTCAAGTATACCCTAAATGATGGACTATCTTAATGGATTCCATGAAGTTCACCCCACCACCCCTGGCTTTGGGGCCCCCTGGTCCCTTAATTAATAGGATGGGTTTTTTCCTAGGCTGTGACTTTGATAAGTAGCGCCAACACTTCAATTCCTTCCCCTTACCTTGTAACATAAGAATCACAAAGAATTCTAAGAACCAGGGGCTTCGTACCCTCAGGTTGCTCACCTCAGGCCCTCGCTGACTTGGGGAATGCTCTGTCCCTCTCTCTGCATCTGTGTTTGGCTTTGCTGGATAAAGAGGCTTTGGGGCTCCATCATGCTTGAAGAGATACAAAAGACATTCTGCCTAGACAGGGAATAACACCAGTCTTGGAGGAGTTGTGTTTGAGGTCTGTCTGAGAGGGGTTTCAGGCAGTAACAGCAGACTGTGCGCTTGCGCCCCTTCTTTTGAGCAACGTCTTGTGTTGCTTAGGGTTCTCTAGAGGAACAGAATCAATGGAAGATCCATAGGCAATCAGAAGTGGAGGAGTGCATAGGCTGGGGGACCCAGGAGCAGCAGAGTCCAAGAGCTGCTCGCGCACAGCAGGAGAAGGGTCAAACAGGAGCTGGAAGGGCCAAGCTCCCTGGGCAGTGGGCGTGTGAGTCCGCGTGGAGGGGCCGGGGAGGCTGGAGTCTGTGGTCCGTGGTATGGCAGCGGCCAAGATGCACCCGCGAAGGCAGCTAGTCCCTGGCAAGGGCGGGCGGCCTGCGTCCTTGTAATCTTGAATCCTACGGGGGCTGTTCGCCTACTGCAGGGGCCGCTCACGCTGGGGCAGGGCTCGCCCTCAGTGTGGGACCTGCAGGTCAGTGGTCTCTGGAAACGCTTCACGGACACTCCCCGGAGAGTGCTTTACTAGTCTTCTAGGCGTTTCTAAATCCTGTTAGGCTGAAAAATCACAATTAATGGTCACATACATATGTGTTTACTTGCCCATAGTTTGATTACATCATTTCTTTTGGGGCTTAGTTTTGGGGACTCTCTGTATTTTATGTACAGGTTCATTATGAGAAGAGTAGCTAGCAAGAATTTTGCCTCATTCTGGAACTATCTCTTCACTTTGTTGATTGGTCCATTGCGGTGCAGAAGTTTTCTTGATTCATGGCGGCTCCTTTGTTGATTTTGGTATTGTTTCCCTCGCTGTTGGATCTTTCCTTGGGAAGTCTCTGCCTGGGCTTGAGACTTCACATGTCTCCCTTATGATCTCTTCCAGAAGTTTCAAGGTTTCTGTTTTTATACGCAAGTCTTCGATTTACGTTGATGTGGTTTGGTGCACGACTCTGGTAGTGGACATTGAATATTACCAGCCCCATTTGATTAAAAGGCTGCGTTTTCTTCCACATGTGTTTTTGTCCTTTGACAAAAAGCAGGTGGCCGGAGGCGCACGCACTTGTGTTTGGGTCTTCTTCGGTATCCCATTAATTACTGTTTATAATTGCACCCGTGCTGTGCTTGTTTTCTGTGTTATTTTCACCATAACATTCATTATCTTTAATGTACAATATTTATTTCATTTTTTTAATATTTTCCATGATTCGAAAGATAAACTTCATGAAAGCAGAGATTTTCGTCACTCTTATATTCCCAGCACTTACAATAAAATCTGGTATGAGCAGAGGGGACAGAGCACTCAATAAATAGTCATTATCATTTAAAACAGGGCAAGGAGTCTTAAACATCTGCTTGCTTTTTGGGCTCATACCCCCCCCCCCCAGAACCTAAGATCCCTGAGGCAGGCCCTGGAGAGAACTGTAGCTGATTCTGCATGAACTGAGGGTCGTACTGGCTGAACCCCGAGCAGGTCCTTCCCATAGAAGAGGGATGAGCACCATCAGAAAGCGGATAAGAACGCTTCTAGGGCCCACGTTCATTATATTTTATAGTTTTATTTGTTAGGGCAAAGCTTCAGTCCTCTATTAGCTGAGGAGCCCGTGGTGAAGGGACACTGGTTCTCTTTCTTGAAGACTGGCCAAAGACAAGCACGACTAGTTTGCTACATGAATTGATAGTACTGGGAAAGTCGCAACACCTGAACTCATTCTGTCCACTGCTGCGGAGCTGCGCAGTTGCCGAGTTCCTGCCTGGACCTCCTTCCCCACGGCTGGCATCTCACAGAGACCACGAATCACTGCCGAGGTCTGGGAATGGACTTGTGCATTCCTCAAGAATCCCCAGATTCTTGGTGCGTGGCCTAACTCACCCTGAGTCTGGGGCTTAGTGCTCTAAAAGTTATCTTAGCCCTTCTGTCCAGAACTTTCCAATTCATAGATATTCTGATTTTATTTGACATTTCTCCTGAAAGACCATGGTAGCATGAGCTATCTCAGAGATACGTTTTCTTCAATTATAAGATACATGCAGCCTACCGCACAACCCATAAATGCCTCCAAGTCAAAGGATTATCTCTGAGTGAATGCGGCTGTAACACTAGCCCCCTGGCCTCCGGAAGTCTCCTCACACCTCTGTGCTGATTCTCCTGCCCCTAGACCAAGGAACCGCTGTCCCCATCCTAATGCATGTGCTCAGCTGCCCCTCATATCTAACTTTAGATAAATAAAATCATTCTGGGTCTTTTTTTCTTGGCTTCTTTTCCCCCATATTGTTTGTGAAATTCATCCATGTCTTAGATTGGAGTTGTGACCCATTTGTTTTACTATTTATAGTATTCTGCCTTATGAGGTTATCACAGTTTATTATTCTCCATTTGCTTTTTTAAAAATGTATTTAATACAGGGTCTACAAGGTCTCACCATACAGGTTAGACTCGTAGCGGCCTTCTCATTTTTAGCCTCCCAAGCACTGGGATTACAGGCGCATGTCACCATGCCTAGGCTCAGTGCACCCGGGGGTGGGGCCAGCATGGCAGGCCAGGGATGGAACCCGGGCCGTGTGTCTGCCTAAGCAGGTGCTTTAATCCACTGAGCTATCTGGCCGGCCCCCATTTAAAGTTTTTTTTTTTTTTTTTTAAACAAATCATGCCCCTTTGCACATTCTTGGTCAACCTGTGGCTTGTGCAGCTTGATGTTGTCACAAGAGCCTCGGGTTGCCCTGCTGGGCCGCTGTCGCTCCCTTCACAGTGTTCACATTTTGACCTCCCACATGTTCCGAGTGAGTTTTCCTGTATGGTGTATGATGAAAATCATTTCCTTTTTAATATGGATGTGGATACCTAATTTGTCCCACACTTACGGAAAAGACCACATAGTTTATGTGGATTTCAAATGGAAAAATGTAAAATTATAAATATTTACCTTCATTTATAACTATGATTTCCCCTTATCAAGGTAAACCTTAGCAAGTAGGTTATGCTATCAGTTTTTCTTTTATAGTGCATTTTGGCATCATTTTGTCTTTTTAAAAAATATTTAGGCATGTAGGACTGGGGAGATAGCTCAGTAGAATAAGCACTTGCCTGGCAAGCACAGAGTCTTGAGTTCAATTCCCAACACAGAAAAAAATAATTAGGTATGTATCTTACCTTAATCATTTAAAGAACCAATTAATTGAAGTAACTCAACCTAGATCTTTTTCTGGAAGGCTAATTTAAAAAGTTAGTAGTAGATATTTAATTTTCTACTTAAATTTATTCCCTGATTACTAATGTATTCAGTTTCTTAAACATCTGGAATCCATTTTAATCATTTATATTCTTCCTGAAATTCAGACACTTAAGAACGTTTATATTAATATAGAGATATAGTTAAGTATTCTTTCAAATATTTACACAGTTCTTGTTAAATAACTTTCATCTGGGCCGCGGCAGTGCCTTCTCCCTCTCCTAATCACGGTCTGCGTGCCCTGCAGCCCGAGTGTCTTTGTTGTGCTATCTCTTGCTGTAAGGTAAGCTTTGCCAACACGTACAGCAGCCTGAAGCAGCAGACACTCACTATCACTTGCGATTTCTGAGGTGCAGGAATGCGGTGGGGGGGCCGAGTGGCCCTGGCTCAGGTCTCATGACGTACGGCGCTTGCCGGGCTGCACTCCTCTCCAGGGGCGCCAGCGGGGCAGCCTCTCATGGCTGGGCTTATTAGCCATGGATTATGCTCGGCTCCTCCTTTCCTTGGCAGTCCAAGTGCAGAGTCTGCTTTGATATTCAAGGTGAACTCTTAGATGTGAGCCCCTGTAAAAATAAAACACATATGTGCTTCCGGTATGCCACGGTCAATGTCTCCATTCTGTTGGCGCCATACATTATAAGCTGGGTCTAGAGGACCTCCAAGTGTGTCCTTGTCCTGCCCTTTGAGCGGGATTAGAACACGGAAATTTGCTGGTCTATTCTGGTCTCTGCGAGAAGCCCTGCGCTTAATGAATATTGTGGTGCCCAAGGGCCAGGTAAGACCGGCTGAAGGCTTGAGTCAGTGGGGAAAGCACAGCTTCATCGCTGCCTCCCTGTCTGGTCCTTGTCTGTGTCCTTGCGGGGATCTCTACTCTTCTTACTAGCTTGCTGTAGTCGCCATCACAGCTCCCAGAAGTACCCACTGCCCTTCCCCTACTGTCCTCGACTCAGATATAATCAGTCAGTGCCCAGGTTCGGGCTGCCTCGTGGCCTTCTGCTCCCCAGAAATAGCTGGTCACCCCAGACCCCTGCCGCTCTCCTACTTTGTCGCTCTTTCTTTCTGCCGTGCACTGCACCACATGGTAGGGTTTCGGGGACTCACTGCAGGAATTTCCAATAGCTGGCACTGTGGAAAGGGTCCTCGACACCATTCCAAACAGGATGAATAGAGATTAAAAAAAGAATCAGGCCCAAATCCAGCAATACAAACATTAAATCCTGTGTGTCTATTTTCAGCACCCAGGGCTGACTGTGGCCAGATTGGAACTCCATAGAGCTTGGCCATCTCGGCCCCCAAGACCATGCTGGTCACCACCTAGTGGACTGGCTCCACTCGTGTGACTGCCTTAGCAGGTAATCCATGACTTGGGCACCTCCAGTGTCCCAGAGTCCCTCTGCACTTTTGACATCACTATCACAGCTCTGTGTATCACCCTCTCAGGCCCAGATGGCCTGCCTCCCAGACACTTCTGTGAAGTTTGGGCTTCATTGGGCCCATAACTCCTGCAGTTTTTGTGCCTAAGAAGCCAGCACCCTGTGTCCAAGGTACTTACTAGTGGCTTGGCCAGCAGCCCCCTCAGGCCATGGCCACAGAGGCTGGCGAGTGCATGGATGACTAAGCCTTGGGGACATGCTGCTCTAGGGAACCTTGAACGGCAGGGCTCCCTAGGGTGTCTTCTCAAAGCCAAATATTTTTAAGGCATTTGAATGCAAGCTTGAGTCTGCCACTGGTATGGTCTTGCTGATTTCCTGTGCGGCCTCAGGGAAGATCTTTTCTTATTCTTCTACAGTGTACTTGATTTCTTCTCAGTGGTTCTAGTCTTTTCAGTGACCACATCTACTTTTTGCCCCAACTTCACATGTGATCTCTTCTGGGCTAGAACTTAAGTTTTGCAAACTTCTATGTTTCACTCTAAATTTGCCTGAAAGCTGCTGAAAGTACACATGACATAGCCTGTGTCCTAGGTTGTCTTGAAATATTCTCCAGTAGGTTAATTAGTCCACATCTCTTAATCTCACTCTCTTGCAGAGTCTCCGGACATGGGCAACATTCAGATAAATTCCTTGCCTGAACGTAGCAGACACCGTCGTTGTCCACTGTCCACCAAGCCTGCCCTGCACTGCCCACGTTCCTCTCAAATTCAGGTCTTTTGAGTCTCAACCAGCATCTTTTATCAACATCAGTTTGTAGCAGTCTGGCACTGGGGCAGGAGAGGAGAACCACGACCTACATCTGCACCTATGCCTGGGCTGTGACCACCTCGGCATCCCCACCTCTCTTGTCCACCTCCTCCCACGGGCGTGGTCAGGCACAGTGGTGGCGATGACCCTGTCTCCTGGCACCGATTTCTTATGAGTCACTTTCTCTGTTCCTGAATCAAACCACCCAACACTCACAACCTGAGGAAGGAGCGGTTTGGTTAAGCTCGAGGATTCTGTCCGTGGTCGGCTGGTTCCAAGGCAGCAGTGGTGGGGTTGGAAGGCGTGGCAAAGAAAAGCTGCTCTTCTCGTGGTAGCCAGGAGCAGAACAGGAAGCAAGGAGCCAAGGAGGGAAATGCAACTTCCAAGGACACATCAGGGTCCCTCCTCCTCCCGGTGGACCCCACATCCTGGTAGCACATTTAACTATCAACTCCCTAAAGCATTAATCTGTCGATGAATATAGCTCTCCCAAGCTCTGGCCACTTTCCAACTCTGAGCATATGGGGCTTTGGGAGGAACATTCTAGAAGTCAGCCATGGCAGGACTCCATATTTTGATCTGGAGGTAGTCAGTGGAAGTCAGCTCGGGTGTCTCCTTGCTTGTTGGCTGGCTGGGCACATTTTGCCCCTTCCTCCCACAACCACCCAAGTTTTCAAAGAAAATCATTTGATAACCAGGTCATTTGCTCTACATGTCCCGTTCCTTTCTTCCTTCTGAGAAGAACCTGTGTCCCACAAGTGACTCTCCACAGTGCTGTGCTAGTCAAATGGAGAACAGAGAAAAAGACAAAGAAGTGATGCGAAGAAAGAAATTCCCCAGTGAGGTTCTGTGGAGTTCCTTAATCAAAGGAAAGACAAAACAGTAAGAACAGCGGGTGAAAGCCCAGTGGGCTGCTGTGGAGAAGGAGCGCCTGGGCTGGGAACGGCCCAGTGAGCGAGAGGAGAGCGCCAAAAGGCGGCTGCGGTCAAGCGGGAGGGACCTCAGATTCCGCGAGCGGAGCATCTAGCTCACGCCATGGGAAAGCAACCGCACAGGCAGAGGTGCTCTTGGGAGGGGCTCCAGGTGGCCAGCAGAGGTGCAGATGCCCAGCCTTGGTCGCAGCCCAGGTTCGGGTGCAGACAGAGTTGTGGCCCCGCCCACCAGCTCTCCTGGCCTGGATTCCTGCAGGAAGAGAGGCCTCCCAGGACAGGGAGATTGGCTCTGAGTCTGCGTGAAGACAGGGATACAAGGGCCCAGGGAAAGATGGTGGGTCACTCTGCTAAGGTGGCTCCCTCCCACGCAGTGACTCGGGAAGGGCCACTCCCTCCACTCCTGCGGAGCTTTTCCGGTTGCTGTGTGGCCCGACTTCTCCTGCTCACCACCGCCTCCTCCCCACAGGCCTTGGCTCCCCAGGAAGCCCCATCACCCCCAACGTGGGAGGCTTTCACTCCTGCCCACTGTTGGACAGCTGAAGTCCCCATTACTCTGAGCACAAAAGCTCAGGACTTTGTTTTTTTTTTTTTTTTTTTTTTTAGCAGACGCGGTTTTCTGAGAAAGGAATTAACATGACTGAAAATGGTGGCCAAGAAATATGATTCTTGTTGTTGTTGAGCCTGGGGGTCTGAGAGGCTAAAATAGAAAACAGACTGGAACTGTGTTTTGGGGAGTCCAGGAATGGAATCCGCAGGCTAGCAAAAGCTTGTCATTGGAGGGGAAAATAGACTTGTTATTTTCCTAAAGAGAACTGGAAGGCCTCTAGGCCAGGCTGCACGTGAGGGAGAAGAGCAGCCAGCTAGCTGCACACTAACCCAGTCCTGGGAACAGGGGCATCTCAGGCGTTCTTGGCATGGAAGGACCGGAAGGACAAAGCGTAAGGGTTAGGTGAAGAGCATAAGATTCCGGGTTTTGGCAGCTCTCATGGAAAGTGTAAGCAAGCCCTTCAGGTGGGGCACTGCTCGTGCTGGTGGCCACTGTGCTTGCTTGTGTGCGACACAGGTGTGGGTGCAGCGGGGCGGGCTGCCACCAGCCTGCTGGGCATGCCCAGGAGGACGGGATGCCCGGCGCACTTGGCATGCTCTCGCCTTTGAAGCAGCAAGTACCAGAAGAAGCACGCACCTTCGTTGGCTGGCAAGAGAGTGCAGGACCCTGGTGGAGCTGGGCATTGTCCAGGCGTCTGTGAAAGACAGGATGGCCTGCTTGGTGATGGGTGTGGGCTGGGTTCAAATCAGACGTGGGAAGCTCACAAAGGGGAGCGACTGCCTTAAATTTGACTTTCTCAGGCTACAGAGCAGCCAGAGGTCTTCTGAGCTGTGTTTTTCGAGTGTGTGCAGCTTTTTGTCTGTTGGATCCTCCGGGACTCTATCCTAGGCATGATGACAGGCTGAGTTACGTGGTAGGTGAGAGACCCAAAAGGTGGAGAGGCCTGGTGCTGCCAGCATGCTGGGTTTGCCTTGGGAGTGCTGGGGCTCAGGGGCATCTGTGGGTCCATCAGGGATTCTGTGTCTGAGTCTGGATGCAGTGGAGCCCCTCACCCTTGGTTCCCTCTGTGCTGTGGCAGAGCTAGTTATCCTGCCACATTCACAGAGAGAAACTGGGAGTATGGAAGGTACAGTCCCTTCCAGGATACTCTGGGGAAGCCATGGCCCAGAACATACAGGTTGGCAGGGTCGGCTGTGATCCTGGGCCTGGGGCTCAGGGCAGTGTGTACTGCAGAGAGACCGGTGATTTGGGCCTGATCTCATTGGCCCAAGGGCCTAGCCATGGGGCTCTTTACTCAGGAGGAAGAGCGTCTGGGCTTGACGCCACCTGCCAGGCCATGCGTTCTGCATCATTCCTGCTACCGTCCTCCTGAGGGAGGGCATCGCTCTGGGTGCCGGCCCGCACATCCTAAGTTTTACGCATGTTGGCGAGTAAGGGCCGCTGTGCTGTGCTCGTTTCCTGTAACGAACGGTAGGCTCCCAAATACTGGCTGAACGTCGTGAGTCCAGAACTCCAGAAGCAAAACGCTTCAACTCTGAAACTTGCGGAACGCGAGCGGGGATTTGCTCATCTGACTTCAAAATTCAGCTGCACTAAAAATACTGTATCAAATCCCCTTCAGGCTCTGAGCGTAGGGAGCATACAAAGGAAGTAAATTCCTTGTTGAGTTGAGATATTTTGTATATTTCTAATTCTGGAGGCATCTGAATTCTAGACATGGCTAATCCCAAGCACTGTGGAGAGGGAATGCTAAACTTTTATGGAAACTTTTCAGTCCTGTGAGTTTACCTCTATCACTCATTCACACAGAGCAAAAATAATTAAGTTAATCTGCATAATTTAAAGATCTATTTGAGGTGTCTGATGTATGGTAGATACCCACAAAATGCTTTCTGAAGTCTTTTCTGCTTTATCATAGCAACTTATTTATTTGTCCCACCTTCTCCTCTGAGTTTAGTTCTCCTTGCTCAGTGGACACAGGTGTCAGTCTTCCTGAAATATTATTTGGATTGTATGGATTTGGATAATCTAGGAAGACACAAAGGAAACCAAATCTTGTTTCACTAAGCAGTTCACGCTGGCTTGGGTGCACACTGTAGCCCAGGCTGGCAGCAATGCTCCTGCCTCAGCCTCACGAGTGCTGGGGTCACAGGTGTGACCTACCACGTCCTGCCAAGTACAAAGGGAACTGGAGCCCTTGGCAATGCCGCTTGGCCGTCACCACCACTATTAAGGTGTCTCTGTAAATATTTCCAGTTTTTACTCTACTGAACTCTCTCCAGAGTCCTTTCTCCTGCAGGGGGTCCACCGGGGCTCACTCTGCGGCTCCTCGAGGATCTGGCGCAGGTGACATGAGTTGGGGGACATCGGCACAGCCGTTGAGTTTCTTATGTGTAGGCTCACAGAGGGCAGTGTAAGCAACCTCACAGTAGGCTCCGTGTCGCTTCTGTCACCGAGAAGCTGTGTGTGTCCAGCAGAGGCTACAGGCATGGTCTTGGGATAACAGGATAGCAGCCACGGGTGTGGCATCCATACAGAGCAGGGGCTTCCGGAGCTCTGTGCTGCTGGCTTCCTGCTACTGCTGACTGAACTGGGCCAGGGACGAGGCTGCGTTGCCCAGCTGCAGCAGCCGGTCGCCAATGGCCCTGCCTCTGCAAACCAGCCTGTCCCACCACCACTGCTCCTCACCGACGCTGCACCCGAGCCTCTGGGTCACTGGCTTGACTTGTTACAAAAGCTGTTAAATGTCTCTTTTCCAACCCCCTAAAAAAGTTGTCTGGATACTAATTAGAGGATGGAACTGTTTCTAGGAGTCAGAATGTCCCTTTCCAGGGCAGGCACCACCGGGTGTTCCACAGGGCGGGCACCTGAGACAGGAGCCAGGAAGACACTCAGGACACTACTACAGTGGTCCCCGAGGGTCACCCACATAGGTGGATCGTGTCATTGCGTCACTTAAACCCGCCAGTGACATGACCGTGCAAGAGAAACCCAGTTGCTACCACAGCTGCAAGGGTCTCCTGTGGTTCTCTTCCTGCTCCTCCTCTTCCTCCTCCATCTTACTGCAAGATTCCTCATCCTGGGCTTGGGCTGTGCTCATGAGAACACAGTGACGTCACAAGTACCCTCCCGGACATCTCCTGTGAGACCAAGTGCATCCATCCCATTGCATGGGATGCTCTTTGAGGCCTGTGTAGCAGGTCTGGCCAGAGCCCAGGCCAGCATGGCGCAGGGCAGGACATCTTGCTGAAGCTCTCAGAAGCTACGAAAGGGGGCACCAGGCTGTGCACCCAGGTTTCTGGGACTCCCAGACCTCCGGTCCGAGGCTGTGCGGATCCAAGAGGCCCCCCAGTGTGCCCGCCCTGCCCCGAGGTGGTGGAGGTGTGAGGAGCCAGAGGGTCCTGAGTATCTTCCCAGCTCCTGCCTCAGGTGCCCTGTAGGAGTTCTGTTCGTGCCTGACCAGGAGAAGGGCGTTCTGACTCCTAGAAACAGTTCCAGCCTTTAATTAGTGTCAAGACATTTTTATTTTAGGTTGAAAAAGATTTTGGCTAGAGTTACAGGAATTCTTATTTTAATCTTTCACTCGGTTTGGCCCATAATAGTCCTGCTAAGCTGTGAACCAGGGCCCTCCTGTTAATGAGAAGCTGTGTCGAGCTCCAGATAGTCAGGCGGTGGGGCTCAGGAGCCAGCGGATTTTGGCCGCCTCTTCGGCACACCTCCGGGGCCCCAGGTCCGGGATGGCCACCAAGTATCTTGTCACGGCTGGGGAAGCTGTCAGGCAGCTGTGGAAAAGCCAGACACATGAGGAGCTGACCCGAGGATGGTGGCAGAGCTGCTTCTGGTTACTGATAACTAACTACGGATAAGCTGGAGCCAGCACTCATTTTCTGATTGGAAATTCAAGTCGGCCTGGTAAAAACTGCATGCTGCTGGCTACTCTGGCTAATCAGTCCCAGGCGCTTTGGGATGGCCTGTGACATCCTGCCTCTGCTGTGTCCTGGCTGTTACCCTCCACCTTCCCCTGACAGGGATCAAACACACACCTCATTTCACACTCAAGGGGACTGGAGCAAGGTGTCACCCCGTGCACCTACAGGAATTGCTGGCCCGTGCCAGGAGCTTGGAGTTGAGCCCTCTCTCCCTCTTCTGGGCCTCGGCAGGAGGAGAAACATCTTGCCTGTTGTGTTGTACACTTGTGAAACACACACAGGGCTCCTGGCAATGTGAGTCTGTGACAGCGTAGCCCATCGAAGGGGGCACAGAGGCAACAGAAGAGGGAGCCTTGGTGGCTGAGCTTCTCACAGGGCACGGGTGGGGACATGTCTTCCCACTGCCATCTGAGAGATGGTGGGGGCTGCCCAGTGTAAAGATTCTCTGGGAAGTGGATTTCAACATGATTTACGCAAGAAAGGGCTTTTCTGTCAGAGCTTGCCAACTGGTCACCCCTAAGCTCAGACCCACGGGCACCCGGTGCAGCTTGTGGGCCGCGGAAGCCGCTGGAGTGGGCATGCTCCTCGGGGAGCAGGGAGCCCAGCCGAAGGGTCAGGCCGAAGGCATGGCCTTGTGCTTGACTGCGTGGGTGGGGGAGGCACAGGCACGCAAGGGAAACCCTGTGTGAGGCAGAGCCGGGCTAAGGTAGGAGAAGGAGGAGGGCGAGGGTGCTTCACAGATCTGCGCTGGGCTTCTCTTGAGTTCATCGTTGAAAAGGCCCAGCCAGTTCTTACCATCTCTGACATTCTAGGAGTCCTATGGTTTGGGAAACATTAGAGAAATCTCAGGGGGCTGGAACGCACAACTCTAAAGCCGGACAGCAGTTCTGAAAGAGCAACAAAGCGAGGCAGCCGAACCCAGGCTGAACCCCACCAGCCATACTGACAGGAGTAAAACAGGTTTAGTGGAAGCCCCCGCGGAAGGCTGTCTCACGGACCAAGCTAGCACTCGTGGACCAAGACAGCACTAAACAAAAGGTGGCGGAGGGGGGGGGGGCAGGAGACTTTATAGGAGTGCGACTGCGGGCCAGAACAGCTAAATCTCAGGGGGACATTATTTGTCTTCCTTGAGGCTGAATCAGAGTCAGGTGGACCCGTTCTGCGGTTTGGGCTTTCGCTCTGTGTGGGACCAAGGGGGAGAGAGTTTGGGGGTAGGGTGCCTGGGGAACTTGGAGTCCTGAAGAGATCTTCCCCTCTGACCATTTCAGCTGTTTTACCCCAGGGACAGCAAACTGACTAGCAGCCCTTTTTGTTGCCTGGGGCACTATGTCATTAGAGAACTTTCTCGTTTTGCATTAGAAGGACCTTTTGCTAAAGCAACCTAGGGGTGTCTTTAATGAAATGACCAGTCTCACCCTGCCAATTGGCAGAGGTCCACGGATTTCTGATCAAAGAGAGGCCCCGATGGCGCCGGTGTGCATGTCTGATCGGAAAGAGGACATGACTCCTGTCACTGTTGTGTCATTTTGCAAATTATAAGTTGTCCTTCAAGTCAAAAGCAACCAAGAGACTGCTCTGCAGGCAGAGTGTGCCTGATGAAGTTTGCTTCCGTCAGATTTAGCTTTGGACAAATGGATGGGCAGAATGAACGCACCAGCCATTAATTCAGTCAGGTCCTGTCAAACTGGTTGGCATGGAAACACAGCCTTGGGCCCTCACGGTTACGCCGCCACCGCTTACCACCGCCAGAAAGGAAAGCTGAGCTCCCAGGGCCACAGAAGTGCCCATGTCACACTTTCTTATCTCTGCTCATTTGGCTGTGGGTAAAGTCACCACCCCACCAAGCCAGCTGCAGTAGGTGGCCACAGTCTTGAAGAAGCGTTCATAGCAAGTAGATTATCATCACTTTCCATAATTGCAGTACTGGAAAACAGACCCCAGAAAGTCACTCCCGGGGCTGCCAACAGGTGCCTGTCCTGCAGATCAATCCCGGTAAGCAATGACCGTCCCGCCCGTGGTGGTAGCAGGTTTATTGGTTCATTCCTTTGCTTGAAAGAGCACAATTGTGAGCAGCACAGGATTAGTGGCCGAGTGTCTACCACCCCTAGACAGCTGTTGCTCACTCACTCAAAAAAGTTGTGCAAACGGATACATTGTCATTTTCCTTGTTGTTACCATTCCAAAAGATGTGTTTGGAAAGGCTGCCAGAAATCACTCTAAGGAGCTTTGTGTTATTTTGCAGAATGAGAATTAGGGTAAAAGACACTGACCAAGCTTCCCTGGACACAGCCATTCTCAGCTTGGGCTGCATGGTAGAGTCACTTAAGAAGATCTTAAAAATGCCAACCTCTGGGTTTCTAACCTAGAAAGCCCAATATCTTTTGTGCCGTGTGTGATGTGTGCTCTAGAATGTTTATGAATCTCCCTGGGAGATTCTTTTTGCTTTTCATTAGTTAGTTCTGCAGCCGGGCCCACTCACATAGGAGGCATGCGCTGCATCAGAGAGCTGCCCTCCCTCTCACCTCTAGGACTTTAAGGTTCAGCAGCCTCTGGGGGTTTGAGCCCAGGCCCTGCCGACCTTCCCATGCACACCAGCTCCTGCTGGCCCTTCCTGCAGCTGGCAGGTCTGCACACCCACCGCTCCTGAGTGTCCAGGTGTGGGGCGGGGTTGTGGATTTGTGCCTCGTTCTGGGTCTCAGCGCATATCGGGGTGCTTGCATTCTGAGCGGCTCGGGGGGCACCTGCACCTCCCCATCCTGCACACAGAGCAGGGAAACACAGCTAGGAGAAGAGAACCAGGAGTTGCACTCACCTGACTCCCTTAAAGAACAAGCCAGCTCTCATGAGGGAGTGAGTCAGAGGTGTTGGACTGTGTTGGATAAGGAGCCAAACCAGTAAACAGAAACTCCTGGCCGGGTGTGGTGGCTCACGCCTGTAATCCCAGCACTCGGGAGGCTGAGGCAGGAGGATCGGTGCGAGTTCGAGACCAGCCTGGGCTACAAAAGTGAGCTCAGGACCAGCCTCAACTGCATAGCGAAACCCTGTCTCAAAAAGACAAAAAAAAAAAAAAAAAAAAAAAAAAAAAAAAAAAAAACCTCCTGAAGCCCTGTGAGATTGTTTTAATAACAAGAATGTCAGCACAAAGCTTAATTTATGGAGGTAGAAAGCGGAGAATGAACCAAAGCAGAGACTCTGATCACACAGACTGTAAATCTTCAAATTGGATCTGCAATCCAATGATAACTAGAAACAGAGGAAGGGAAGGAATAAGGAGAGCGCGAGGAGGGGTGGAAGGAGGCGCACCTCTCATGCAGCTGCATCTGGAGGTTGGCGTGGTGCAGACATTCTTAGGTGCACCCTAGCAGGACGTCGGCGGGGTTGCATTGCTGTCCTGACGACTAGGCTTGTCACTTGACAGGGTGACCGGTTCTCTCGGTTTGCCTGTGACGTCCCAGGTTTAGGACTGAAAATCTTGCATTTCTTTGCAAACCAGGAGAGTTCTTTAGTCATAACACAGGCCAGAAATTTAATCTATCTGCAGCGCATTTTCTTTCCCTGTAAAATGTGGACAATGCGTCTCTCAAGAAGTTACTGGGAAGACGACAAACAGCAAAGAACAGGGGTTGCTTTACCCCTCCCTGTAAAGCTGTCCTCTACACCTGACTCACATGAGAACCAAGGACACCAGCCTGAGAGAATGACTCTGTTTTTTTGTTTGGTTGGTTTTTTGAATGAGAAGCTGCTTAGAACAAAAGTTATGCCAGTCCTTTTAGGAAGTAACATATTGGGTTTAGTGGACTGTTGGACAGCGTCAAGAATTGATTGTTTTCTAGACATAGGAGAGTGCCAACTGTCTTCTAGTTAATGCCTAAGGTTTTCTTCATCTTAACTGGTGAAGAGCCCTGAATGATGAATGCCTGGAGCTAAACTCCCTTCCCACGTGGCCTTGGGCATTTGAGGGGAGCTGTGGCCATGGAGGAACGGGTTTGTGAATTCCATTTGGCTGCAGTGGATTTGGCTTGCTTTCCTGTGGTCAGTGGCTTATTTTGGAGGGAGAAGGGCCCTGGTCCACGTGGCAGCTCTTACGGCTAGCAGAGAAGCTAAGGAAGAAGAGGGGTAGAGCCACAGATTATTCCCTTCTAGTTTGGGGATTATACTGTTCAATACACAAGTGAAGATTTCTTAAATGAAAGCGCACTCGCTGAAGAGTCTCTCAGAGGACTAGGAGGTGGCTCAGAAGCCTGGGCAGAGGACGGCTAGGCGAGTGGGAAAGTCAGAGGTCCTGTGATCTACCTGCGGGCCTGTTGGCCCTCGCTGGGTGCCACTGGGTATATCATGTGACGGCTGTGGGCCATGTTTTCTCAGAAGTCCTTTAGAATTCCAGTACCTCTGACAGGAAGGGTGTCTGCATGGTCTAACTAATCTTTCCCTGACAGCATATTTAAAAGTCATTCTGATTTTAATGCTGAAGTAAGGGAAGCTGGGCGAGGTGCTGCACACCCGCATCCCAGCCTACGGGAGGCTAAGGCAGGAGGGGCTCGTCCTGAGTTCGAGGCCAGTCCAGGGTTACATAGTGAGACCCTGCCTCAGAAAGCCAAGAAAAACAGTGAGAGTAGGGGAGACCAATTCTGGCAGACAGACAACATCTGAGCTACCATAATTCACTCAGATTCATGACTACCTTCCCTGCTAGGATCCCATCAAAGGTAGAATAAGTCTCTGGTCTTTGTGAAACTTGCCACAGGGTTGAGCAAGCAGGAATGAAGCGAGTGCCCTGCCATCCACACGGAATTCGGTGCGGAGCTCTGTCCTTTTTTACCTCGCTGCACCAATTCAAGTTTTACACAACTGGAAAATAGAACCCTCAATTCCGTTTGTGATCCACGTAGCATGCTTCTTCTACTTTTGATACTTGTAGCACGTTTTTGACGATCATGAATTTACTGCTACTCCCTTCCCCAGAGCTGCCCCAGGAAGGGGACATTCTCTTCTAAAAGGGGAGGTGGGTGAGGGTTCGGGCACTCTGTGAGAAAAGCCAGGGAGCTATGGACAGGTGGGCAGGTGGGCAGGTGGGCAGGCGGGCAGGTGG
>PVJA010020823.1:0-36502 GCA_004027025.1 Myocastor coypus | reverse complement strand
GAACGATTGTGAGGACAATATGCAATATGTCAACTTTCAAAGAAAAGAAAGGGGAAAAGAAAAAAAATAATAATGTTGATTTAGAAGGGTTAATGTTTAATTGTTTGATCAATCTTATATACCTATATGTATTAATCTAAACTGATCTGATGATGAAAATATGTAATATAACTCGTGTTAAATTTAAACAATAAAAAAACAGGTATATAAAAAAAGATTCTGTTTTCAGAAACAATTTTAACTCATCACCCTCAAACCATTGACTCACAATGGTTTAATCTGTGCAGTTATTTCCCCACTCATAGACACCAGTGTCAATGACAGCGACTTAGGTTCCATTAAAGACAAACAATCCAGCTTCACTGTACCTCAGCTAAACTTTATTTATAACATATATCTTAACAAGTTCATACAGAGGTGGGACCATGATTATATTTCCCATGACATTTTTGATAATTTAAAGCGACATTTCTTCTAGGTCCTTGTGTCATTTTCTCCTGGAGTCTTTGCCTTACAGGGACTGATTTTGGAAATAAGATTCTTCTGTGGGATCCAGATGTGTAGTTGAATGCTCCAGACACTGCCCTCAGACTTGGGAGAGGAAATGTTTGTTGACTGTCTCTTCTGTGTTTTATTTGTCTAGACTCTGATTTTAGTCATAAAAATTAGCAAGAAGTAGGTGCGTGATAGGAATGCAGATTTGCTAACTCCACTGTTAGGGCTCCATCCACTGTGTCAAGGTTGCACATGGGGTTTCATCTTGTGAGTTTGTGGTCTTAACATGAGAATGATGCCGAGGGTGGCTATGGGCTCAGCAGGAAGGAAGCCTCCGATGGGCTGGCTTTGTGGGTTCCTTGCAGACAGGAAGGGGTCAGGGGCCCTGTGCCTCCCTAATGTTGACCATTCCTAAGCTATATCACGCCATACTTCATGAAAAGATTCTGGGCAGCTTATCAGAAAAATGTTAATTTCTATCATAAAATCGGTGCCTAGAATAAGTGCCTTGTTAGTGCTAATTAAGAGGTATCTATTGATTCTACCTCATTTTATTTACACCACCTCTATCACATTTGTATAATTTCAACAACTCGCAAGATTGATGTATTTATTCCTATTTGTTGTGTGTGTTTATTTTAGGCAGAGAAAGCAGATGGATTTGTCAACCTTTCTGATTTCACTGTGGAAAGAGCATCAGAATGCAAGAAAAAGCAGTAAGTCATTTCCGAATCTCCGCAAAACTGAGCCAGGGTAATGTTCTTGTATCATCAAATTATGCTGTGGTGTAGGAGTAGGTGAACGCCTCCTCTTCTCCTATTTCACTTGATGGAGCTTAAGAGATTAAAGCATCCTTGAAGATGTGGCATGGATGCTATTTATTGTGCCTGTGATGTAGTGAACAATACATTCCTATCCAGGACTGGCAGGGTGGTCAGACAGATGTCAAGGTCTGGACCTGGTAAAGAGAACCAACAGTTAAGTAGGTCTCATCAGAATTGTAGACCTAATAGTGCTACCGTTTTCTCCTATGTCATGGCGTTATCCGTAATACCCCTGCGATTGAATTCACTGAGATGCTTTAAGTTTGGGATTGTACTTGTATATAGTCTAAGCCCAAAAGATTAGAAAATGGGCAGGAACAAAACATTCTCCAGCTTGTGATCCTGGCTTTAGAGAGAAGCAAGTAGAGCAGCCTGGGGAATCTGTTGCCAGCCCACAGCTTGAGGAGTTCAGGTTCTGTGCTCTGGGCTCAGAACACCTAAGCAGGGGCCCTTCTCACAGCAGCATCCTGCTGCTCCTTTGCACTTATGCAGTCTTTCATCTTTTAGATAACTCTCCCACTTTTGATATTTTTTCCAGTCTTATCAGAAAGAGACATTTCTCTACTGACCTCTGTTTTTAGTTTCAGCAAGTGTTTGTTTTTTTGTAAGACAATTACTAAGCTGTTTGCTTTAGTTCTTTGCCACTCTGATATAGCAGCATGTGTCCCGTGTTACACGGCTTGTATTGATTCTGGTGGTTTTTGATTGGTTATATAAAAAACTGTCTTGCCCTGTGGGACTTCTGCTGTACATGATAAAGTGGAAGCATTTTCTTATTTGTTATTGTCAAAGTCTTAAATTTGCTCTTCAAACTAAAAGCAACCTTTTATTTTGCCTTCACTGTGCCTCACACAAGGTTTCTAATGAATCATCATGGTGCAGAAATCTATACATAATTATTTTTATGAATACAAGTCTAGCGTACAGGTGATATAATTTGAATAAAAACTTCAATATAAGCATTTAAAGTGACATCTCTTTAGCTGTCAAATTTAACTTATATATTTAGAGTAAAGCAGTTAATAAGTGAAAATTTTTTAAATGGAAACTATTAGCTAGCTAAGTGTCAGTCTAAATATGATAAATTGACTAAGAAGGATATATGAAATAGGGACTGTGGAATAGTTGTAAATTTACAAAGAATACACTTTTATGGTACTTCTATTTGACTAATTTCTTTTCAGACCCCTAAATGTTTATAAACACTATTTCTTATATGCTTGTGTTTCTCTCCATCCAAGTGCATTTAAGATCAACCATCCACAGATCAAGACCTTTTATTTTGCAGCTGAGAATCTGCAGGAAATGAATGTGTAAGTACAATAAGTTGGTAAATAAAATCCTTACAAGAGCACCTTACCTTGGTTGTGTGCTGGATTTTTTAATTATTATTTATTTTCTTTATTGCTTTTGAGACAGGGTCTCACTATGCAGTTCAAGCAGGCCTTGAGCTCACTTTGTAGCTCAGGCCAGTCTCAAACTTGCAACAATCCTCTTGCCTCAGCCTGCCAAGTGTGCTGGGATTACAAGCAAGTGGAGTGCAATTTTAAACCTATGTTATATCAATTATTGTTTTACTTACTTTGGTTACCTTAAGGATTAATTTAGCAGCTACACAGCCTTCTTATTTGTTGTCTAGTATTTAGAAGTGTTTTGGAGAACTATTGATATTAAAATGGTTATTTATGAGATTGTTCTCAGGAAATCACAAAGTCAAGAAATGGCTAGACAAAAATCAATGTAAGAAAATGTTAAAACAAGTGTTGGCCTCACAAGGAAAACTCTCAAAAGTATCATGTAGTTGATCTCAGCTTGCTATGCGCAAAGTCTATTTACAACGCTTAATACGTGGAGTGTGATCATCGCGGAAATTCAAGAATTTATCACCTCCTTATGTACCACAGACCACTCTGTAAGACATCCTCTCCCAGATCTAATTCAAAGCTTTCCATACTTAGCTTCATTTCCCTAGAGTTATTTTTAAATAAGCATATCACATATCCATCCATTCCCTGCTGGATTAGATAAAGGTATCTACATTAATTGCTATTTGAATGAGGCTGGATTTGAGGTGTGAAATTGAAACATCAGAGAAGATGTCATTTCAGTTAAGCACAATGTCAGAATTATCACTGTCTTTCTTTTAACACACACACACACACACATATCTATATCTATATCTATATCTATCTATCTATCTATCTATCTATCTATCTATCTATCTATAGTACAAGGTCTTTGTATAGCATCAGCTCAGGTTCTCAGATTTATAGCGTTCCTCTTGTCTCAGCCTCCCCAGTGTTGGGATTCCAGGCACACACCACCACACCTGGTTTCACTGGCAAGCTTGGCATGGGGACAGCATGGCATGCAGTACCACAGGGATTGAACCCAGGTCCCTGTGTTTGCCAGATAGGCCCTTAGATGACTGAGCTGTCTCCTCAGCCCTCATTGTCTTTTATTACCTTCACATAATCAATTAAAATGCGTTTATGAACACCCATTTTGTGCCCCATTGTAACAGATGCTGGATGATAGCAATATACACATCCATAGGCACACACACATACACACACACACACACACACACACACACACAGACACACATACACAGTCACGCAGTCTTCCATTCATCAAGTTTATGCTAAATATAGATTCCACTTATCTGTATATAATAATGCCCTTACTTATCTGCCCTGATTTTTCTCTGCCTTTTTGTTTCAGAAACTTAAAGAAAATAGAAGTTGCTTTTCACTGCATGCATACACAGAGACAGACCCCAACCCAGACCCACAGCTGCACACACGCCCTGTGATGACAGGTCATCCCCTCCGGAGCAATGCCTACCCCGCTAGGTAGACGCCTTCTCGACTGTTCCTGGCACTCAACTCCTCCAACCTCTCCTCCAGGGATGAGATAAATACTACTCCCAGACATCTGGGAGAACTCTGGGGTAGACATTCAGAGGCAGGAGCAGGATTGGACAATTGAGCCTTCTAAACAGGTCTTTGATTCATTTAGACAAACTATGGAAGAAGTTCTCTCTATACTTTTTCTGATTTTAGCTTTTTCAAAACTCCCTTGGATATTTTAAGTGTCTGAACAAAAACAATATGTGATCATATATATATATATATATATATATATATATATATATATATATATAAAATGAGAAAGAAAGAGAAATCTTCACAGTCAGAACTCTTCACTTCTCTGTGTGTTTGCACTGGAGTCTAAGTCCTTTTGGTTAGGCTCCCGCTGCCCTGTGAGTGGTGTGGGAGACTGTGGAGCAATGGGGACATCAGCCGGCAGCTGAGCCACCATGACGTCCAAAGAGCCTTAGCTGGTATGTGTAGGCAGGGAGACAATGCTGCCTGCTATTCCTCCCTCCCCCAGCAGCCTCCTGCTATCCCTGGCTTCTCTAAGAGCTCCTCACTTCCGTCCTCCTCCCCACTCGCTGCACCATCATTCCACTCATCCTGAGCTATTTCCTTTGAACTACATACTGTAGTTTTCTCCTCCCCAACATGGAGTGAATAAGCCTGGGTTCCTCAGTGAAATAGTTGCTACTGAGTGTCTGTTACCTAGCAAACAATGAAAGGTTTGATGCTTCTGTGGTTAGGGTCTATTATATTTCAGCCTGATTTGCTCTCTAAATCATGTCTTGGAGTTTCCTAGCTCCCTGCATCCCTATCCTACCACCTCCCCAGGGGCTGCTTACATTTCTGCTCTATTTGTCTTTCATTTGTATGTTCCCCACTTGCAGATACTTATTGAATGGCAAGTAGTGTTGCCTGGGAATTAGCTTGCACTGTATGCTACTGGCACCCAAACCAAAGCCAATCACAACTGCTATCTGGATCAAGGCCTTATTGGCCACCTATTCTGTGAAGTATTGCTAATTTTACTTGAAATTTGGTTAGTGTTTCTCTTTCTAACATATAAATAAGGTATCAACTGAAATTTAAACTTAAGTTTGCTTGATCTGTTTTGGGATCTGATGAGTAAAGTTTATACTGGAAATTTATTTATTAAGTCACTTATGGGTATATAGCTTGTTTTGTCTCTGTGAGTATACTTCAAGTGGATGTCTAATACCATTACTAGATTTTATTATCCTAAAGATGATTTTTCTAATAGCTAAAAAATGCAGAATATTCTTGTAGTACCAAGTTAACATTGTCTTTGTCCAATAAGATTATACAGGCTATACTTAGAGATTTAGATGTTAGTAACACCTGAAAGATCTTTCATCCTTCTTAATGCTATCTAAGAAGACAGTAACTGCTGTATCTCATGATGGCTTGCTTGACTTAGCTGGAGGAAAGAAGGAAGTGGTGTCAGAGCAGGTGGCACTGGAGTGCTGGGGCTGTATCTCACATATAACCTCCTTGCATAACTGCATTTCTGGATGGTGACATTTCTCTCAGAGACAATGAAAGCAAAATAATGAAATGTAATAGAAAATTCCTATGTTCTGCAGAGACCCTCAATTTATTAATGTAGGGTAAGGAGTGAAAGAGTTGGTTTCTAAGCAAAGACTGAGGTTGCTGCCTTTCTCAGACACTGTTTGTGGGAAGATGCTCTTGTTTTGTATATCTATTTCCTAACACTGTGCTCCTCCAGCACACACATTCCCATTAAGCTAATACACAACAAACACCCAAGAAACATTTGCCATCTTCTTTTATGTAAATATAAGTTGTTTTGTGCACCCATCTATTTAGCCACAAATGAAACTATCTTACTGCAGTAAGCTTTATGTAAAATTCTTAGCAAAGGAAGTATTTAAAGTCAGCGAATTCTAGAAAAATGTGTCATAGAACATTTAAAATGATTACTGGGGCCTTCCAGATAAATCAGCAGACCAAGCATCTGTTTAGGCAAGTTCAGGAACCTGGGTTTGATCCCAGGCACCACGTGCTGTGCCAGCCCTGCCCCGGGTTCACTGAACTGACCACCAAGACCGGGCATGGTGGCACACGCCTGTACTTCCAATACCGAGTAGGCTGAAAACAGAAGGATCACATGAGTCTGAACTGCATTAGTGAGACCCTAAACTCAATACATTAAACAAACAAACCAAAAAAGCCAATTATTGGTTTGTCACAGTAAATATAAGGTATGATAAAAATCCATGATACACATTTAAATTGAAAAATTTTTGTTCTTTTTAATTTTTTTTAAAGAGAATAATAGTAAAAGAACATTAGAAATGATGCAGAATTTCACTAAACAAAATAATAGGAATTCAACAATGGCTGTTATATCACACTTTGTTGCCTTCAATTTAGTTGTTCAGATTAGTGGATATAAGTATGCAAAATTGGTCAAAAATATAAAAATTTAAAAGGAGAGGATGTAGGGGACATTTTTTACCACTAAATCTCAAAATAGTTCCTCTTGCTTTGAACACCCATCCCATCATTCTTGCCACCTTTTCAAGAAGTTCTTTTTGCATCTTTACAAATGAGTGAATAAACAAAGGTTCTGAAACAAGAATAAAAATAATAAATAAAATAAATTCTAAAAAAAAAAAAAAACAAAGTGTGGACAAAGTGCAGTGAGTGATATCTTCAAGTGCATCATTTTTTAAAAAAAATTTTATTCATTTTTTTTTGTTTGTTTATTTTATTTTTATGGCTGGCTCAGCCTGCCCTCAGGGCAGGGCTGGCACAGCATGTGATGCCGGGCATCGAACTGCAGTCCCTGCAGCCACCTAAGCTTTCCTAAGCAGGCGCTTTAGACCACTGAGCCATTCTTCTGGGACCCTAGTGCATCAGTTTTGGAAAGACAGGTTTATAAAAGCATCCAGTGTTCTCATCTATCATATTCACCTGAGTTGACACCATGTGATTTCTTTTTTTTTTTTTTTTTTTGTCTTTTTGAGACAGGGTCTCACTATGCAGCTCAGGCTGGCCTTGAGCTCACTTTTGTAGCCCAGGCTGGTCTCGAACTCGCACCGATCCTCCTGCCTCAGCCTCCCGAGTGCTGGGATTACAGGCGTGCGCCACCACGCCCGGCTAACCATGTGATTTCTAACTGTTCTGCAAAGTAAAAATTGCAACAGCAAGCAGAAATACCACAATGACACTCAGCTTTTGGAAGCAGATTTATTTCATGCTAATGGGCACTGATTAGGATCATTCCCAAAATATCAGGTCCCAAGGTCTCAGGGAGGGTGTTTTCTATGGGGTTACAAACAAGAGGAAGAGTGCTTGGCTGTCTTTGACTGGTTTCAGAATACTTATCACAGTGACCTACTATGCATCACAGGGACTAGCTATTTCTAGGAGACAGTAATGAAAGGAACTTTAACAGGAACTTTTAGCTGGGCCACTAACAAATAGGCTAAGTTTTTTTTTTTTTTTTTTTTTTTTTACTACAAAATGACCTTGAAAAGTAAGTACTTGGAAATGATTCAGGACATGGAGGCAGTCATTAAAACTAAATAGTACTGTAACGAGAGTTTGTACAGGCTGGGTGGTCCTTCAGTTTGCTGCCTCCCAACATCCCTGAATGGAATAAATAGTTACGATAAAATTTTCCTTTGGGCTAGTAATGCCTCCAAAGCTGTACCACCTGGAGCAAACCACCCCCTGGCTCCTCCTCCTGGACTACAGTGCTGCAAGTAAAGATATTCATACAAACAGGACTTTTAAAACTGCTTCAGAAAATGGTAGGAACAGTGAGATGGATGTGTTCGAAGTGAGGCAAGGGGAATATCTTGAGAGGGATTAATGATAATGTGTTTTTTTACAGTAACACATTTTTCAAAAGTTTAAATATTCCATACATGTTTTAATTGCACTTCATAAGCTAATAATGCCAATGGAAAGGGAATAAGATTGACAACAGAAGTCTTTTTCTTATTGTCAATCCATTTACTTTTTGCCCTGTTTTCCTACTCTGGAAAGCCTCTTAGATATGTCTTTGGCTTCAGGAAACCTCAGTCAAAAATTTTTTTTTGGCCTTTGTTTTTGTCTTACAAACTTTGACTACTTAGCTTTTAAAATCTTTTTATTTTTGAGGGGCAGCTTATTATAATTGTGAAATCAAGCATAAATTAAAAGTTGCTATTACAGTATTTAAAAAGTGGACCTTGAAATTTATTGTATTTTATCTGATCATTTTGTTAAAAATGTACTTTTACAAATTTCTTTTAGTTAAGTGTTACAGTCCCCAGTCTTCCTTCTATTTTCTTTAAAGTAAAGTCTCACTAAGTTTTCCAGGCTGGCCTTTGCTCTGTGAATCTCCTCATCCCAGAATCCCATGTAGCTTGAATGACAAGTTTGTGTCAGTATACCCAAACATTTACCGCTTACAAACATGGTTGGACCTTGCTGTTTTTTTTTTTTTTTTTTTTTTTTTTTTTTTTTTTTTTTTTTTTTTTTTTTTTTTTTTGTTTTGTTTTTTTTGTTTTGTTTTGTTTTGTTTTTTTCTCCATATTTGGGCAAATAAAAGTTTGTTTTTGTAGAGCAGAAAGATAACTACCGTCATTAAGCAAAGAGGTTAGATGTTTAAGTTTTGAGTACCATCAAATTGCTTGCTCAAAATTGGGTACCTTCGTTTTGATCTTTGACTCAATAACAGAAGAAAATATTCATTTACCATGGCCCCCTTGGTACTAAATGTCAACAATATTTTTCATTTTTGCCAATTTAGTGGTGAAAAATATTTTCCCATGTCTATATGGGTACTTTTTGAAAATATCACTGAGGCTGAGTATTTTCCTGTATGTATTCGCTATTGCATTTTTTCCTGTGATCTGTTTTCTTACTCAACTTGTTACTCTCTTGAGATTAACAAACATTTTTGAGCTATTCTAGTAATGGCCTTTAAAGAATTTGGACTTGTGGTGCTGACAGGAACTTCTTGTAGAAGGCTGTGCCCATCTTTTTTGCAGAAACTCTTGTTTGTTTTAATAAATCAAATGTCTCATATTTTTCCATTTATTTATTTTTCCCCCTTTGAATAATAATAAATACAATAAAATTATGGCTCATTGAAGATTAGGTGAGGATTTTTAAAGAGCTGACCATTGTACACTGCAGAATATGCGCAGTTTATGCCCTGGTGATTGATCAGGAGAGGTTGCAGGGCTAGAAGAAGTGAGAAGGGTAACAGAAATCGCAAGCGTGTAGCACTGCTGTTTTGCTCATATTGTTTGCTTTAGGCCACTAGCGAATGCTGTTTTCTACAAAAAAAGATAAATGACTACATAATGGAGAACACTGAGTGTTTAAAAAATATAGAAATCTAGAAAAACGTGCAAAATGAAACAAATAACAGCATAGCTTCTCACTGCTTCAAAAAATTATTCCTTTAAGCGTAAGATTATATGATCAGGAATACATGAGATAGATATATTTTGTTTATCTTTTAAAAATTTGTGTTTAAAATGTGTTTCTAACTATGATCTTGGGAAGGAACTACAGTGAAATTGTAAACCATGTTTGAGTGACTTAAAGTTTGTCTAGCTTTATCTTGTGATTAATATTTAATTTGAATTCATTATCCAATTAAAGTAATGAATGCATAGAGGTGGGACCAGTATCAAGTTTACATAAAATGTACATAAATTTTTTGAAAGAATTAAAAATGTCCCCAGTTCAAGAGTACCTGTCAGGTTCTAGTTAGATATTATACTTATTGACAAAAATGCCTGTCTGGTTTAAAAGTACGCAACTTTATTATTTTTTTTTAAAGTAAAATGACATTATTGAGAATGACAGAGATACAACCTTGATGGTCAAATGAGTAAATTCAATAGTAAAATGGTTATGATGGCTGCTAAAAATTTTCAATTCCTTAGTATAGAAGGAGGTGCATCTGTCCGTACATTCACATTATATGATTTAGTTACCCACCATTACCAACTCAGCTATTTTACAAAGTACATCTCTTTTACAAATTCATTTGGTACAAGGTCTCACTATGCAGTTTGGGCTTGTACTGATCCTGTCTCGGCCTCCCCCGTCCTGAAATTACAGGCATGTGCCACCGTGCCCAGTTCTGGTGGCTGGCATGATGCCCCCGGGGTTCTCGGACAGCATGGCATGTGGTACTGGGGGTCAAACCTGGATCCAGGCAGGCGCTTCGACAGTCAAGTTACCTCGCTAGCTCCACAAAGCACATCTTGGGTAAAGACAACATTGTAAAACCAGAGGCCATAGATTTTGAGGTGGCAAGTTTATACTGTTTCTGAAATGTTCAGATTAACAGTGACATTAGGAATTAATTTCATTATAATACTTGTCACAAGCATCTAGTGGAAGGAGGGTTGAACATATGTCAATTGCTGTGATCAAACATTTACTTTCTATTTGAATCTTAGGTGGCTAAATAAACTTGGATTGGCTGTAATTCATCAAGAATCCATTACAAAGGATGAAGGTATGCTCTATTTTAATTTTCTGACAAGTTATTAGGATAGAATATTAGGATAGAATGAAATAGGATGGGAAAAATAATGTCAAGTTCCACGTATAGTCTGGTCCCGATAAAAATAGTTTGGCATTTGAACTGATCTGAAATGTAGCAACACACATGCTCACACGGGCTTAACAACATTGCAAAAAGCTTCCCATGCTGGCTGTGAGTGATTTCACGTGTCACCCACACTTTGCTAGCTTGGCTTCACTGATATTTCTAACAACTGCCAATGAAAGCTTTTTATTGCCCTACTTACTGAATTCTTACTCATAGACATGAATTTGTCATGATCTAGTCAGATAACTTTCATCCCACTATTTCCTCTTTGATAGTTTAACATTTCCACCACGTTTGTGCAAAGGCTAATCACACTAAAATTATACTAGCAGCCTAAATGGCAGCTGGGGACGCAGGCCATGTATTTTGCTTAGTCTGTAGTTTTCAGGGTTCAAAAGCTGCAGGATTCTAATTCTTCTTATTGACGGACTTAATACTTTATGTGGCAAAGGGGGAGGCTTTGGGTTCCCAGACCACCAAGCTGGTACTATTTCTAAAATACTCAGCCTACAGAACACTGAAGAATTGGAAGCAGGGAGTTATGTTTTTGGATAATAAAATGATAAAAATTTAAATTTTGAAGTGGAAAAGTGGCAGTTTGATTAAAAAGAATAAAGGGGTCCTAACAGCCTTCTTGATCATCTTTTTCCATACAAGAAGGACTCATTGGATACGGACTGAGGTGGAAGGAACTGTACAAACCCCCTTCTTATTTTTATCTGCAAGACATTCCCTATACAGTCCCTGCAACCTTTTATCTGTTTCCATTAGGGATTTCCTTATATGTGCTCAGCTCACTAAACCCTATTTATGTATCACTGATGGTTTAGTTATCTGGCTGGTTTCAGCTTACTCAGTTCATTATGATTCTTATCATTAAATGCAATTACTACTGATTTTATGCTCTGTTGGAGTATGATAGAAGATGACTCACAGCCTCTTTGAGAATTTTTTTCTTATTTTCCTGAGCCATGGTTGGGATTGGTTTTCCTACTGCATATCAGGTGATCTTTGAGGACAAAAGACCAGAGATGTCAGTAGTTTTTCCCTCTTAAGCAACTCCTTTCCACCAGGAAGTTCACTCAGTTCCTTCTTTCAGAACTGGATTGAAATTGCAATAGACAGCTGGTAGAAAAACTGCTGCTCATATGGAATAAATAGGGAGTAATAATTTTCCAGCATAAACATTTTGATTTTTTTGTTACAGAATGTTACAGTGAAAGTGAACAGGAAGATCCTGAACTAGTTGGGGAGACATCATCCCGTCCTAACTCTTCAGTGACTTCTTCTCCTGTGGTATGTGGGGACATGAGTAGTCTGTTGGTCACTGATCACCCCTGTGAACAACATCCTTTACAATTAGATATAAATTTTTAGGACAGGCTAATTTAAAGTACCTGCCAGACAGCAAGTATAATTCTCAGGCTGCTGACGTTCAGTCTTTCCTTAGATACCCACTGGTAGGACAAACTGACATCTTTATTCTTGACCCACAGATACAGTATACTCAGAGGGATTCATGGAAATGAAATTGGCCAGTGTTTCCAAGTCTTGTTTGGCAGTGTTCATTTGTATCCTATTTATTCTCCAAAAATGTCTTCCCTAGTTGCATGTAATATAACAATATAAAATGAATTTAAAGGAGATACAAAAATAGCATGAAAAGGAAAGTGGAGTGAGAAAGATGGGAAGTCAGGAATAAAGGTAGTGCACTGAAAATGCTTGTGGAACAATTACAGTGTGTGTATTTATTGTGGAGGAGTCGAAATTAGATTATCAAACTTTGAAGCATGTATGTGTGTAAGTGATTACTGAATGTTACAACTTTAGAAAGCTGCTTCCTAATTTCATGGATGGCCCCTGGAAAAGGTTAGATGAGTATTGTTGGGAGCAGACTGATGATATTCATCTTTTAACTTACAGTGGAGAAATTGAACCCAGGGCCTCCTGTATCCTAAGTTTATGTTCTACTACTAAGTAACTTTCTAGGCAGCTTTATGTCTTCTGTATCTGTTGTGTACCAGGACTCATATGGATGCTTCAATGTATGGTAATTTAATTTTCAAACAGTCTTTTTTTCAAACAATCTTGAGAATTGGCATTATTTAATTTTTATTTTACTGATTACTAATGAGCTTGAACATCTTTTCATGTTTATCACACTGTTGAATTATCTTTGGTGAAGTGTCTGTTCCACTTTTGTATATTGTAGCTGTCACTTTCTCTTCATCTTCCTCCTTTCTCACTTCAGTAGGCAGAATTGTAAATATGACAAAATATGTCAGCTAAAAGTTTAAAAAATCCTCACTTTTGAGTTTTAAAAACTTAGTTTCTCTTTAAAAATAGATGCTCTTGATTTTACTGCGTCGGATTTATCTGTCCTTTCCATTGTGTTAGTATTTTTTTTTTTACATTGAGAGAATTGTTTCTTACCTGTGGTCATGAGAAAGTAAATGTTACTGTCATGGTCAAACATGCAGTAGAAGTAGATGAGAATCCAGTTATTCTATTTTGTGAAGTGCACTGCATCTACTGAGCTGTGCCACATGTCCTTGTGCAGGCTCAAATCTCAGGGGATGCTGGTTTGAAAACAGGTGAAGGATGCTCATGACACCCCTAAATTAGATCACTAAGTTTTAAACATTCATCAGAATTTTCTGATTCATCATCAAAATATTATTTCTTAAGCAGGTCTAAGTTAATCACTTTTGACAAGCCAATAAGCAACATTTTCTAAAGAAATATATTAGAAAACAGTCAGATGAATGATGAATAATCAGACTTTTTTCCTTAGCAACAATATGTTCTTTCTGCTCTCATATTTTGCAGGCAGATTTTGTTTTTGTTTTCACATATTTCTGAAAGTGGACATGCAACATACTTGGTTAGAATAACATTAGTTTTTTTTTTATCTGAACAGATGAAAAAAATTTAAAATAATTGTAATCTTTATACAATGTTTGTTGCTTGGCTTAGTATACTGCAGGACAGGCATACATAAGCCTAAGGCAAAAATGTCTTTCTAATCTCTTACAATGTTTTGGCTAATGAGTTCTAATTTGATGATGACTCAACAATATATAATAATTATGGTGGAAAATTATCTAAAATATTTTGTTTTCAAACAAATTAACTCATTGTCCATTCATCCTAATGACTACACAGGTAAACAGTGAAACTTCAGCACCACACTGATTTGCACTTCAAATTCTAATGGGCTACACCACATTCCACAAGGAAGAAAGAACACTTTAGTATCTTCCTGAGTAAAGAAGAGGATTTTGTTTTATGAGTCTTCATCCTGAGATAGCTTCACAGATTTAACAGTGGAAAAGACAGCCATTAATTCTTAAAGGAAGTAAGAATGGGGAATTTTGAGAGACTTATCACACTGACTCAGAATAGATGAATAGATGGGGGGCTGTAAGTTGCCCTTTGGAAAAAAAATGGTAGAAATCTAAGAAATCTAGGATGCTTTGAAATTAAGAAAACACACGCACACACACACACACACACACACACACACACACACACAAACAAAAACAAAACAAAACAAAAAAACAACAACCAAAAAACAAGTTCATTCGCATTTCAAACCTGATGATTTTTTGTTTTTTTCTGAGGACTGAACTTAGTGCCTTGCACTTACCAAGCAAGTACTTATTCTACTGAGCTTTCTCCCTGGCCAGCACCTGATACATTTATTTTTTCAAGCCTGATAATTTTTTTAAAAATTATTTAGGAGTTGTAGTTTTATAAAGTGATTTAGGAACTATGAGTGTCATCAAAAATTTCTCTGACATAATAGATTACTAAGTTTAATTTTTCAGAAAATACTGCTGGATAGCCTAGCCATGCTTACTCTACAAGCACTATAATCCCTTCCTTTCAATACTTGGGCCTCATCAGTAAAGCAAGCAGAGAATGGTCCCTCTTCTGTGTGGAGCAGACTTCTCCCTGAATAAGATGTTGAGCAATGGATGCAATCAGCAACCCCCCTGTGTATCACAGTGGCAATAAGGCGGGGTGAATAAGGAGGCTGGATTTCTAGGGGTAGAGACTGGTGGGATCACCTGGCTGTGCCCCTTTGAGATTATAGATCTGAGCAATAGTCTTGGAAAATATGGAAGGAGTCCATCAGGTGGATGCTGTGGGGTGGGCTTCTGTGAGCGAAGGAGACAAGTTCAAGGTCTCCTGGGTGTGCAGCAGTGCACAGAGCCTAGAGTGTCAAGAGCAGGGGTACCATGAGGACACAGGTAGGAGGTAAAGGAAATGGTGGTGTCTTACTCTTCTCTCATTGCTGGGACAAATACCTGACACCCAAGCTTAGGAAAGGAAAGGTTTATTTAGCTCGCAGTTACTGGAGGTTTCATATTTTAAAGTAGCCTGCATTACATAGCAAAACTTTAAGACATTGTACTATTGTGTCCCAAATCATCTGCTCCATACCTCCAATAGAGGCTACCAAGTCCTAGAGGTCAGAGGAGGCTCATATTGTCAGTTTAATAGTTTGAGCCTCTGCCCCTCAAGCCCAGCCCTGGTCCTCTGGCCGTGACCCTTGAGCCAAGCATTTGACAGCCCCAGGATTTACATGAGGATTTGGGAGAACAACCAGATACAAACCCATAACATTCTACCCTAGACACCCAAAGTCTCATGTACATCCTTTTCTGCAAAAGACATTTTAGTCCATCTCTAACAGTTGCCAAAGTCCCTAAAGTTTCAGCATTGCTGAAAAGTCCAAGGCCCAAGTTTTCTCCAAGATCCGAGGCAAACTATCAACTGTGAGCCCCTATACAAATGGAAAGTTAAATACGTTCAACATTCAAAGGTACAAGATAAACATTGCCAGTTTTAAAGGTATACACAGGAGGACGCAAACCACTGGGGCCAAAAAAGTCCAAAATCCAGTAGGGTAAGCACTAAGTCCTGTAGGTGCTTGTGGAACATCTGAAGCAATCTTTGGCAAATTGTGAACTCCACGTGGCTTCACCCCTAAGACATTTCTGGTGGTTGTAACTCTCGTGGCTTTTATTTTAGGCCAGCTTTGTTTCCTCCTGCAGTTTCCCTTAGATAATCCGCATTACTGGCTTTTCCAAACTTCTGGAGTTTCCACAAAATTGGCTTCTCACTCACAGCTTCACACAATGCCCTCTGGGGGCACACCACCTGGCCTCCCAGACCTTCTTCTGAAATCAAGGCAGAAACCCCCTGAAACCAACACCATGTGGATGATGTAAAGGGCTGCTGCCAGCTGGGACAGTAGCCAGGCTTCCTTCTGCATTCGCTGTAGGGGTTCAGTGCCTGGATTTCTAAGCACTCTGACCCTGATTCCAAGAAACAAACTCTCTATGCCAGTGCCATTCTGTAATCTGCTGTGGTCGTTGCCTCCATTCTCAAACAGGAGGCTTTGTGGCTTTCTCCTCAAAGCAAAGTCCCTCACCCTTGTGATTCTGAGATTGCAAAGGGCAAGAACCTGCCACCTCCTGGGATGCCCTCAGGACATCTTTTCTATTCTCCTGTTCCTCCTGGGCAATGGAGATCTCAACTCTATCTTTGCATTTCACAACATTCCTCGTACTTTCTTTCTGGCCAAACTCACATTTTAAATCATTCTGCTGAGCTCTTTGCTCTTCATTCCCAACATATATTTGAGCAAAAGCCCCCAGTAATATCTATGTTACTACCCCAATATTTGACTGCTTTGAGATTTTCTTTGAAAGGTTAATCAGTCTTCCATGTTTAATTTCAGTCTTAGGCAAAGTCTCTGGACATGGGCAAAATTCAGATAAACTTTCTGCCAAACCAAAACACAAATGATCTGGAGTTCAACAACCAATGTAGTCCTTCTTTCCAGCAGAAATCTCCCCTGCCTGGTCTTTACAGGTCAGCTTTTTATCAGTCTTCTGGTCTGAGTTCTGACCAGAATCTCCCCTACAGAATTGCCAAAACTGTTCCAGTGCTTTACTCATATGCGACATCTCCAAACCTTTCCTATCTCTTCCCATAAGCCATTCCCAAAAGCTTGCAAACCACATGGTCAGGTTTATCCACAACAACCCCACTTCTCTGGTCCTAAATTCTGTCTTAGTTGTTCTTCTCTCATTGCTGGGACAAATACGTGACACCCAAGCTTAGGAAAGGAAAGGTTTATTTAACTCACAGTTACTAGAGGTTTCACAGATTAAAGTAGCCTGAATTAAATAGCAAGACCTTAAGACACTGCACCACCATGTCCAGCGTCATCTGCTCCATACCTCCAAGAGGGGCTACCAGGCCTATAGGGGGAGGATGTGTATGCGGTCAGTTTAGTGGTTGGACCCTCTCTGGCCTTGCCCCTCAAGCCCTGCCATGGTCCTCTGTCCCTGCACCTCCAGCCAAGCACTTGACAGCCCCAGGATTTACATGAGGTTTGGGGGGACAACTAGATACAAACCATAAAAGGTGATCAGGGCCAGGCCATGTGGTGCCTGAGGCTTGCTAAGAACTTTGATGCTCTAAGCTATTTGGGCAACCTCTGGAATATGGGAGCAAAGGTCTAGCTCAAGAGGTTTTCCTTGTAGGACTACTTAGGTGTGTGGTAGAGACCCGGGACCTCATGGAAGCAGAGAAGCCTCAGTGGTGTGCAGTAATCTCCTGGAAATATGGTTGTTATTTCTTCAAGGAGTAGTAGTGAGGAGATTGGCAGATAGAATGGCTGGATTTTGAACACATTTGGAAGATAGAGGCACCAAGGAGTGAATTAGATCTGAGGGAAAAAGAGGAGATGGATATTACAGAACCATGTTCAAGTACCTTGTGGAATTTATTTCAGGATACTGATCCTCACATTTTGCTATATTTTCAGGAGTACAATTCTTTTGTTATCCAAAAATTATGAAAAAAATTCAGATAAAGCAACCAAAGGATAAATAAGTAAAAATAAACTGCAAACTACCTCATTGTCCAGTGACATAAGAGGGAGTGGATGGTTAAATAGCCACTTAAGAAAGGGGCAAAATTAATTTTAGAAATATAATTTTAGATATAATTTGAACAAGATAGAGCTTGAACAGTTTTCTGTTAAGATCACTTGACCATTCAACATTTGCTTAAACAAAAAAATATATGAGCTTGCAAGTGGGTAATTGTGTGAAAAATCATAAGTGACCATACACATACAAGGAAGAGAGAGAGAAAGACTCATCCTTTCTCCTCAAGACACAACACAGCACAACACAACACAATGCAACACAATAAAACATCCAAAAAACAAACAAAGAAAACCATCAGAAGCTCTATGGTTGAACGTTGATGTGATTTTAAAGCTTTCCTAAATTTCTTGGTGGATATGCCTCTGCTTTACCAGCTCATCTTTGCAGGCTGCTCCCGTGGTGGATTTGATCATAAACTTTCGTGGTCATTCTACTACTTCTTCCTCCCATCTATCCGTTCCTACTGCCCTAGCCACGTTTCATGTTATTCAAATAGCAGGATATTTTTCTTTCATTGTGTGTCGTCTCTTCTCTTAAAGGCCTCCTCCGAATTGGCCTTCCTAAAATGCAAATCTAATCATCTTCATTACTTCATGAAACCTTTCTGCAAATTCTCATTGTTTATTATTTAATTCCCAACACTTTTATCTTTCTATTTATTTATTTATTTATTTGATAGAGGGTCTCACTATGCAGCTCAGATTCAAAGTGATGCTTTTGTCTCAACCTCCCCAGTGCTGGGATTGCATATGTGCTCCACCACACCTGGTTCCAGTGGCTGGCTTGGCAAGGGGTGGGCACAGCATGTGGTACTGGGAATAGAACCTGGGTCCTTGTACTTGCCAGGGAGGTATGTAGACCACTGAGCTATCTTCCCAGCCCAATTCTCAACTCTTTGTTTTGTTATTTAAGGCCACTAGGAATTTTTAAAAGTGCTGTGACATCTTGTTGATGCTTTCTCCTTTGTTGCCAATCCAAGGAACTGCCTACTATTTCCCTAGAACTTCTTGTATTTACCTGCCTTAGCATCTACCAGAAGGAAAGTTCCTTTAGTTGGCATCTGTAAGCATCTTATATGTCTGTCTCCAGGGAGGCTTTTTTCATGCATGCTTTCCTGACCTTCTATGTATGGAGAACCTGCCTTTTTCCAGATTCTATTTCTGTAGCACTTGGACTTCGGATATTTTTTCCTATTGTTACTACAACCTGTCTCGTATTTTAGATTTTATGCATAATGCCTATTTATTATTTAGTTGTTTAAATCAGAGACAGTATCTAATTTTTTGCTTACCCACATTTATGATCGTACCTATCACATATCTGAAATGAGATATTTTAATAGATGCATAGATGGATAAGAGACTAATTATTGTGATTTGATTTGCACATTCTATAAATTTCTTGGCATGCAACTATTTCTGCATTTGAATTGCAAGGATATTACTTTACATTTGCTCAATGCTTTTGCTTTGAGAAGGGTGATTTCATTTAATTCTCAAAAAGAAGATCCTATATCAGTTTTACAAATGAGGAGACCAAGTTCTAAAATAGTAGAAGTAACTGTCACAATATTTGCAAGTTGTATATGTCTATTAATAATACTCTTGCATTCTTTTGCTTCTATCATGTTCTTCTCTTGATCGATCTTGTCAATCAGGCAGCTAATACATTTTTCTGGGTGCCTGTCATGTGCCAGATACTGCTGAGAGTAAGGAAACCCTGAAATGACTCAGACAGCATCCCTCCCTTCAACATTTTAAGTTCTCAGTTGAAAGACAATTAATAGATAACTTAAAAATATCTCAAGCAGCAATGAGTGCTATGAAAAATATAAAATAGAGCTATGTACTAGGACGTGGCTAGGACATTGGATGGAAATAGTATTGCTTCATCACTCATTGTTAGGGGAGACTCCGGAAGAAGAAGTCATGTTTGAGTTGAGTTGTAAAAGATGGTAAGGAGACAGCCAAGCAGAGATTCGTAGGACAGCCCACAGGCAGAAAACTTACAGGTATCCCTACAAGATAGAAAGAAGGTCAGTGTGGATGGTAAGGACAGATGAAAGAAGATATGAAATGAAATGCAGCTAGAATGATGATTTAGTTCTAGTGGTCCCTTTTGGTTCCAATAAAGATCTGTGACACCCTATTTGAGGTAGTCACTTGGGGGATTTCAGTAGAAGACTATTTTGGTCTGTTTTGTGCTCTGTGCTTTAGAAACAGCTCTTGTTGTTTGGAAGCTATCCATGGAAGAGAATGGGATAATATTAGAGGCAGGAAACCAGTGACATAGGACTCCGGGGAAAATTAGCTTTTCAAGGTCTCTTGCATGTGAAGGGATAAGTGGTTTTTGGTCTGTTCATGAATCAAGGCCGCGCATAAGGCCCACAGCAGAGGTAGTATACTGCACTAGGTCTTCTGGTTTTCAGAACAATGTGTCTTCAAGCATATAGAAATTATATAAGCATAATGCCTTTTGGGGCTTAGAAGCAGTTGACTGGTTGGTTTTTATTAATGTGACTAATGAAAGGAAATAAAACCTGTGCACCTCCGCTCCTTTGTTCTTGCCTGGTTTTACTATGCTTAGTTTTAAATTATTCCCTTCTTTTGCTTTTATTTTTCATGTACTTTGACTAAAGTTGCTGATGATTTATATGCTGAATCACTTCTTCCTAACTATGGGCTTTTGGAGCTTATTTTAAACATTTTTGCACTGTGTCAAACTTGTGCTATGACAACAATTCAAATAGAAGAATTTTAGAGCTAAATTTTGAGTTAAGTTTCTTCAATAAAAATTATGCACAGAAAATGGAAAAATTCATTTTTTACTTTTATATTATGTTGCTCTCTGTGTCTCTGCCTCTGTCTCTGTCTCAGTCTCCATCTCTGTCTCTCTCTCTATCTCTTTCTCGCTCTTTCATTTATTATTTCTATTTTGAAACTAGGTCTCACTGAGCTGCCCCGGCTGGCCCTGTACTTGTACTTGCAGTCCTCCTACCCCAGCTTCCCTACCCAACAGTTCAGATTTCAGACAGGCATCACCGTGCCTAGGTCATGGTTTCTTCATTGAAATTAAGATCTTCAAAGTATGTGAAATATTCTCGTTATAAACTAAATATTTCAGACCCAAATGTTCTTAAATTAATGAAACCACATACTATTATCATCCCTTACTTAAATAAAATAGATTTGTCTGCTATTATGGGAACATCTGTGAGATTGTGCTCATTATAATTGGTATCCATAATTCTTTGATCCTGAAATTAAGATAAACCACCCTCAGCAATTTTAGAGAATTTCAGGGAACTTCTCAGTGTAGAACTGAATTACCTGGGGAGTTTTCTTTACAGAGCCATTTTCTGTAAATTCATTTCATTTTTTTTTGCTGGCATTAGTTTTTTTACCAACTATGTGTCAGGCATAGATGCAAAAAATGGAGGTGCAAAAAATGACTAAAAACAGCCTGTTCTCAAGAAGCTCACCGCAAAAGATTAACATTCAATCACAATTACAATGTAAGTTGAGAAATAAAGTGATATTCTACTTAGTAGAGTAGAAGAAAGTCCAGATGCATAAACCTGACCCTGAACCTATCCAAAAAGGCTTCTCAGAGAAGGTGGGAGGCCATGATGACATGACGAGAAGAGGTTGTTACCCCTTCCCACCTTTGTATCATTTGTTCTGGGGAGTTTTATGAGTATATTGTGTGAGTGGTTTGCAGAATGGGAAGCAAAGAGTAGTGGGCTCTGTACTGGCCACTACAGCTGCATAATCATATGCATAAGGAGCTATAGTTTGGCGCTCAGTGGCCCATAAAGAATGAGCCCATCCTGAACCCTCCGAAATGGAGCTCTAGCTCCATTTTGAATTGCATTTTGCCAATATCTCTTTCAATGAAAACCCCCTCTTAATACACATAATCGTTTCTCATTTTCTCTCCCTTCTGATTCATTCCAGTCTTCATTTTCTTTTCTTCTTGTTTTTACTTATCCATCTTTCCTCCTTTTATAACCAAATTTATTAACTTGCTGCATAGAGAGAATGGCTTGAGAGTATTTGCACTGTGTTTGAAAAGAACCCGGGAGGAATATACTTTGAAGCCTTTCCCGATACTCATTTAGTGTCTTTCCTTAGGTATTCAAGCAGTTCTGAGGTTTAGAAAACCTTGAGGAAAGTGCTGCAGCAACTAAGTACACAATCTGTTTTTCAAATAGCCCTTTTTACTCTAATCCAATTAAAGCAATGTCAGCAGGAGCAACAGGAAAGCTCAGGCTGGATCTCATTCCAGAAATGGAAGCTGATCACATGGAAGCTGAGTTTTACCAAAATAGTTCACGGTAGGGGATCATGTCAGAACTCGGCCAGCATGAGTATTTTTGTGAATGTTTATTTTATAGTTTATGCTAATGAGTAAACTATTCCTGGCATTTCTTGGAACGGTTTAACAGTTTTATAATCTCTTCCATAGATAAATAAGATTTTATTTAGTGGGTTAGAGATCTTTCACCTCCTAGTTGTTAAATGGTCAAGAGTAGCTTGTTTCCCAAGCTACTACATAGTCCAGATGTTTTCATGTCTCTGTACTGTACTGCCACTGAGATGTTGGGTGCATATGCATGTGCACAGTAATGTGTGTGCAATCAATTTCATTGTAAGTGGAAATTTTAATTTCAGGCTACTTCAAAGTAGATTTACTAACTATGTGATAATTCATGCCTACTGTGGAACCAAGTGGGCAAATGTTAGGCCAATAAATATGAATTTTCCCATTAAAATTTAGTGCTTACAACTGCAGATGTCATAAGGCCATGCAAACAAATTTGGTGCAATGATTTTGAGACTTTTGGAGATCCTAATTTTCTCTTTGGTTTCCTGTCTTTAATAATGTTCTTCCTTCAACTTAGAGTTTAGATTGTTTGAAATTACAAACAAATATCTCACAGATATGCAATTGGAAGTGCAGAGTAATCTAGAGAACACTGGAGTCAAGAATTTTGGGTCTTATTGACAAATAAAGTAAAAAATGGAATATCAGTATAGAGATTTGTTACACAGGATATTTTAAAAACAAAGCTCCAAAAATATACACATGCTTCATCATGGAAGTGTAATAAGAACAAAACCTCAGAATGAGTGAAACTCTTCCTAGCAAAGTGCTCATTGGTGATGCTGCCCGGATGACTCCCCTGGGTTTGGTGAGGAGGCTGTCAAGGACAGTCACTGTGCTTTGGAATGCATGGTAGGATTTGCTGTCAGAAGTTTCACAGTTTAAATATGTGTGCTTTTGTGCAGACTAATCTCAGCTCGCTATTACCAAGAGTTTGCATTCTCTCTCCTCCTTTTTTTTTTTTGTGGTGCTGGGGATAAAACACAAGACACTGACACGCTAGGCAAGCTGTCAGTCCAGCTGAACTCCCAGCTTTCAGTCTTCTTTTTCTCATACACCTTTCTCAAGGTGTTTTCCTCAACTAATGTGAATGCTATAATTAATTGCAATTTTATTTTCTGTTCTAAATATACTTCAGTGGTCTGAAGAATTTCCCCCTACAACTTTTGACATTTTTTTGAGAGCATTTAAGAATAGGATAAATCATGATGTGAAATTTTTCTGATCCTGGAATGGTGAATTTAACATTATACACGTAAGTTTGGGGGAAGTGGGATGTTAATAATTGTGATACAGAAGAAAATTACAAATATACTATTATCCTTTGATTCTTTAATTCTTGTCGCCTTTTGAAACAACTCTTGTGGGTCTTTATAAAAGTGAAAGGTAGAGAATAGCTTAATCATGATTTCTTTTATTCTTCTTTTTGGTTTTATTTATGGAAAATAGGCCACACAGCGGGCATCTTCTTCCTCACCCAAACGGAGAGAAACATCATGCTCCTTTTCCTCACTGGAAAGTACAATGAAGACATCTGGCAGCTTTTCTTCCCCTGCCTCTAAAGAAAGACAGTCCTGGCTCAACATAGTTAATAGTTCACCTGCTGTGAAGGATGTTGGCCACTCCCTGACTTTTGCAGTGCAGGTTCATTTGCCTGCTCCCTCAGAGGAAAACAGTCATAAGGCCCCAGAAAACAGCTCTGTTCCAGCTGAAAGCGGGCTTTTGAACTCTTTATCGAGTGATGACACTTCTTCATTGAGTAGCAGTCAAGACCATCTGACTGTTCCAGACAAACCTCCTGGAGCAAGGATGATGGATGGAGGTAAACACAATTTGTTTATTTTTTCTTAGAGAATGGATATCGGTGCGTGGAAGTAGCATGCTAATGTGAATTTGTGAGAAGAATATTTAAAATTTCACGAATGGTGATTCAGGAATGAGATAGTCAGGTGGAGCTGTCTTTGTAGAGTTTGCTCATGACAGTTTGCAGTTGCCAGGTCACTAATAACCTGCTCTAAGTGTTGCTCGCCAAATGCAATAGAGCATGAGGCCTGTGATCATAAAATAGTGATACCTTTCCACCGGTTTTTTCCATGTCCTGTGCTCAGGAGCTTGTAAAGTTTACATTAGGACTCTTGTCATCTTGTACTCATAATGTCATGGTGATGTTTCCAGACAAGCTTAGAGTACCCGTCATCCTGGAAAAGGCCCACAGAGCATGTTTAATACCCAGCCAGCCAGCTCCTGCATGTGCCTGAGTGCTTAGGAAAAGAGGGTTTGCATACATGCTGGCTGGGAGCACTTTATAAAGGAGAATGAAATTTACTCTTTTGAAAAACTTTTGAAGTCTTAATAAAGAAAAGAATTACTGTGCTATAGAAATCAATAATCAGTCATTTTAAGTACTCTGTGATAACTCTTACTTTTTAGTGAGAAGTAACGTTGTTACTACTACTATTGGATCAAGATGTATCTTTCCTGATTGTGCCTTAGTCATTCTGGTGGAAAATGAGGTTACCTGATATAGGATACAGAGCAGTGAGGGAATGGTGGAGTTGGGCTGAATTTTTGAGGGAACAATTGAGAGGAACTTTACTTGCTAAATTCTCATAACAACTAGCCAACACTGCCTAACGACATGGATAGCAACTCCTCTATTTTTAAATTCTCAAATTTTCAGGTGTATTCATTAATTTAACTTTTAATGTTAAAGTAATTTAGACCAAGAATCACAACTGTAGACCAATTCGTGTGCGTGTAACACTTAAAAATATGTGAATTTAAAAATTCAGAGTAATGAGTTGTCTTTTAATTCACCCAAGTTATTTTGAGTGCTTGGCTGAGGATGCTTTTCCCATTCAAGTTAGTTGCCTCACTTATAGTGAATAACGTTTTTATTTGATATTCCTCAACCTAGGCCAAAGATATATTTTACATTTGAAAAATTTCAATGAAGAAAGTCATAGGCAAATTACTGTACTTCTAGAAAGAGTTGACTAGGATAGGGAGGAGCAAGGAACTGGAGCCACTGAGGGGTACTGAGAGGGGTGAAGTCTGGACTGCAAATAATGGGAAGAGGACCATGCTGTCCTTGGATTTGTGAGCAGCTCTTGTGTGGACAAAATGTTGGGTTTGATTATGTCTCCTTGGAAGTGCAAAATCAAGGTCAGCAGGACAAAAGAGGTGGATTTAGGTTACCCTAAGAAACTTGTTTTTGATGTTGGGAGTTGTTCCAAATAGAGTAAGTTCCTTGGAATGTAACGCTCTCCTCATCAGTGGATGTGTTTATTCATTCTGAAAAAAATTATTTTAGTAGAATGTTGGTCGAAGGGTGAATATTGATCAAGGTCTTTGTTTTTGTGAAGAAAAATGCAATAGAAAGAGAATCTAGGTATTTAGATCTAGATAACCACTAACTTAATGCTTAGATAATTGTTTAAGATATAGGGTTGGTGAATTAAAGAAAATAAAGTGGTGCATCTATTACCTTCCTGGTAAAAAACTCTTACTTCAATAATGGACTATAAATAGAACCAAATAGTTTGATAAACACACACACACAGACACACACACAGACACAGATACACACACACACAGAAACACACATACATACACATGATCAGTAGAGCTTCAAGAGCATCCTATATGTTAAAATAGGATCCACTCACAATCTTTCCCAAGAGATAACTTTTTAGGTAGAGAGTTTTTCTTCTGGGTCAGTGAAGTGAGAGGTATGGGGAAATGTGTGATATTCTTGCCTGTGTCTAAATGTCTTTCTGGAAATGCATATGCTGAGAAGCCTGGCTGGGGACCAGAAGCTCTGTCTGAGAATGAAGGAATCTGGTATTATTTAGGTTAGAATTACACATAGAGTGACCAACACAATCTGGGTGTTTCTTGAAACAGCTTCACGTGAAGGTATTTCTCTCCTTAAGGAAGAGAAAATGGAAGTGTTTTTCCCTCACTGATTTGTTGGCAGTTACCATATGCTACTGAATTTTTGCTGATGATTTTCTCCCGCTGCTGGGGATTTGGTTAAATTCCCAGAAGAGCTGAACCACATAAAAACATCTCCATAGCAACAGCAGCCTGATCTTTGCTGGGGTTGTGATGACTTGCTGTTGAGTAATCAAATTACATATTGTTTATTTTTTTCCTCTGTGTGTTTTTGTGTTGGAGAAATAGGTAGCTTTCCACTGTTGTGACTGCTAAAATTGCTGCTTTAGAAATGAGAGGTTTTTAAAAGCTCTGAAATTCTGTGCCTGAAATATTTGGAAGCATGTTTTTATGTCAGGGATTAAAGTTTTAACACAGACCAAGGCAGAAGTTAAAATTTTAGAAGATAAAGTTTGCATCCAAGGATGATGTGCTGGAGAAAGAGGGTTTTATTCAAGAAAAAATTCTTAAAGGTTAATAATGGAGTCCTGAAACAAGCAGACAGAATGTATTGTAGCTTTTCTTTTATTCAGACAATGGAAGACATACTTTGCAGTTGGTGTGAAATTAAAATTGTGGTTGCTAGAATTTTAAACTGAATTTAAATATCCATTTAGACATTTCTCTCTGTAGTGTAAACTATTTTTTAAAAAAGGAAAGTGTGGCCGGGCGTGGTGGCTCACGCTTGTAATCCCAGCACTCGGGAGGCTGAGGCAGGAGGATTGGTGCGAGTTCGAGACCAGCCTGGGCTACAAAAGTGAGCTCAAGGCCAGCCTCAACTGCATAGCGAGACCCTGTCTCAAAAAGACCAAAAAAAAAAGGAAAGTGTACATTGTATCCTATTACCTTTTGCACTATGAACTTCAGACTTCCAAAGTTCTAAGGTTCTTCAGTACTTTTCCAAAGCGTAGTGAGAAAAGCAATGATGAGGTTATAGAATCACCATCTCATTTGTTTTATTTTGTGCTTTTTTTTTCTCTTGTGATTTCTTTTGGCTGTGGCCAAATGGAGTAACCATATTCCAGATGCTGAAAAACCACGTGTTGACTATCTTAGCTACTTTTTACTCATTGCTGGGACAAATGCCTGACACCCAAAATGAAGGAAGCAAAGGTTTATTTAGCTCGCAATTACTGGAGGTTTCATTCCATACTCAGCTGGATCCAAGGCAGAGAGGCACAATGCAGAAGACAGCAACTCATGGCGGCAGAATAGCAACAAAATGGTGACAGAAGCAACCAACCAAGGGAGAAGAAAGCAACAGCAAGAGTCTGTCTCTCTGTCTCTTTTTACTACATTCGGGCTCTCTGCCTCAGTCCATCCACCTTAGGCTACACCCATAATCCCAGAAGAACTCAGATTCATAATCTCATCAGTACTAAAACACATAATCCCAGGGATCATGAAGCAAGTCTCAAACTCTAGAAGACCCCGTCCCATGATTGCATGAGGCTTTTGGGGGACAACTAGACATAAACCATAACATTGACTAATAAGTCTCATGCTCAATTTATACAAATACATTGTACGTACAAGCACAACTAGAATGGATTTAGGAATTGTGTAGATTACAAGGTGAATAGAAAGTACTGTTGATGAAGAGACAGGCGTTCTTAAGCCTGCCTAACATCTCAGGGAAGTGAAACAAATGAATGGGATTTTAGGATTGAGCGGAAATTAGCAAAACTATAGACAAATTGAGTATGAAGGGTGCAAATATGACATTATTTTAGTTAGCTACTTTGAATGTTAGCTATAGGAATCACGTGATATGCCTCTCTGGGGGAAAGGCACAAAAAAAATAACTGAACTCAATTCAATTTATCATCATCATCATCATCATCATCATCATCATCATCATCATCATCGTCACGACCACCATTATCATCATAATTTTGAATACTTACTTTGTATTCATGTATTTTTTGTTAACATGAATCCAAAGAGGTACAAGATACAATTTTTTTTTTTTTTGTCTTTTTGAGACAGGGTCTCACTATGCAATTCAGGCTGGCCTTGAGCTCACTTTTGTAGCCCAGGCTGGTCTCAAACTCGCACTGATCCTCCTGCCTCAGCCTCCTGAGTGCTGGGATTACAGGCGTGCACCACCACGCCCGGCCAATATACAATTTGTACTCTAAAATATCTTAACATCTAATGGAATAAGAGGGACAAGACACATCTAGCAAAAGAAAGTGGATTAAATGAATGCTACAGGTAGATAGAAGCTAAGTGTCCCAGGGGCTTAGAAGACCAAGGATGCAAGATCTTCCCACATGTACATAATTCTATATGAGGTTATAGAATCATCATCTCATTTGTTTTCTTCTGTGCTCTTCTTTTCTCTTGTGATTTCTTTTGGCCATGGCCATGTGATAAGTCACATGGTGTAACTCTACATACATATGTATGACACATGCTATAGATTGTGTATGTGTGGGTGTTTGTGCATGTGTGTGTGGTGGTGTTTGTGCATGTGCGTATGTAAGGTTAACACACATGTGGGAAGATCTGGCCATAGAAGCTGAATCATGGGAAGGGAAACAGAGAGGAAACTCGAGTGATGTTATTTACTTTCAATAGATAATGGATGGTCATTTTTACTTAACTAACCATATATTTAGAGATAATTTAGAAAAGCTGTTTATTTAGACTATAGGACAGTGCAGAATAAAGGAAGCAGAAACTATGTAGTGTTAGAAAGCTTCTGTAATAGTGAGATGGGGGTAGAAATAAAGAGCAAGAACAAAGGGATTCTGATTTGTAAGTGTCCAGGGGAAGACTGACAGTAGTCTGTATTCTTAGAACTTAATTTGGTTCCCAGAGTATTTCTCAGTAATCCTACTGTTTTGAAATATAATTTGAGAAATAATTTTATATTTTATTGTTTGTTTGTTTATTTATTTATTTATTTTTGTCTTTTTGAGACAGGATCTTGTGATGGAGTTCAAGTTGGTCTTGAGCTCACTTTTGTAGCCTAGGCTGGTCTTGAACTCACATTGATCCTCCCGCCTCAGCCTCCCAAAGCTGGGATCACAGGCATGCGCCACCATGCCCAGCTCCCTGAGAAGCGATTTTAGTTTTTTTAAATTTTTGTGCATGGTCTCACTACACAGTTTGGACTCACAGTGATCCTCCTGTTTTCTGCATCCCTAGTGTTGGGATTACAGGCATGAGTCCTATGCCTGGACTCGAGAAGTGATTTTAATGTTGACATAAATATTTATTATTGTGAAAATCTTGTAGGTTTAATTGATTTTCACCTGAGTGGCATTGATCACAGGCAAAAATGAGTTAAAGGAAGCTTTCATTGGTTTGATATAAAAAAAAAATCGCTACAAAATGCCATAAAATAAGATTAGGGTAACTGAAAATTTGTGTAATATGCTGAGATACTTATCTTATTTGTTTTGTTTTATTACTATTTATAATTTTCTCTGAAAGCAGGAGTCAGGAATGAGAGGTTGTAGGAATTCAGTGGGTCAAAGCTTTGAAGCTAATGCTAACTGAAATCTAGGCTTCAGAGGCATGCAACCTTAACTGATAGGTCAGAGAAATGGAGGCTGGGTAAGAATCTAGAGACTGTAATTAAAGATGTAATTAAAAATTATAGATTCAGAAAAGAATCTGAATAAGACAAAAGAAGAATCTTGTACTTAGAAACAAATACTTTAAAGTTGAAGATTTTGTGGTAAATTATTTTAACAACTGAGAAAAGGGCATAAGAAATAATCTGGTTTTGAGTACTATAATTTCGAGAAATAATCTAGTCAACTATACTAGATGCATCACTTTTATTATGACCATAGGACTTTCACCAAGAATTCAAATTTATTCCACATGGAAAGTGCATCTGTCATTATAAGATACATCATTGAAGCCCATTATTAGATACATTTTAATGCTATATACTACTAGAATTATATTTTATCAAGTTTTGTGAGCAATTTTGTTTGCAAAGAGTATAAAAAAGAACTGGAGAAAAACAGAATAGTTCTATATTTAATGGTACACTTCTTTCTAAATCAATATAACTCTGAGCATAAGTGATGCGGCATGGGCTTATGACCCATGTTGTGTGGGCACCAATGAGCCAAAGTTCTTATTGTGCCTGTTAGGTAGTCTGGTGGACAGAGATGGATTTGAAAATTATCAGATTGGTCTTTAATCCTCCTTGTTCTTATAAGTTCTGTATTTATTTATTTATTTATTTATTTATTTATTTTTGGAACTGTGGGTTGTACTCAGGCTCTTGCACTTGCCAGGTAAGGGCTTATTCTACTGAGCTATCTCCCCTATCTCCCCAGCCCAAGTTCTAGTTTTAAGTGATCTTCTTACAACTGCTTGTTTTTGATTAGATTTTTATTTAGGTTTTTTATTGATCCACATTTAAATACTTCAGAATATTTTCTGTTTTGTTTGGTATTATTTATGATAATGAAACCTATCCCATACATTGAAGGACATTTTACACACACACGCACACACACATGCACAAACACGCACACCCATACAATGTAGACACCCTTCTGACTGAAAAACAAGAATTAGCAATTGTCTCTGTATTTGTGACATTTATTTATTTTTATTATTTTATAGTATTCCTCTGTTTTAATATGTCACAGCAAATGATCTGTTTCTGATGGACACTATTTTTCCTTGTTTTGAGCTCTTAGTTAAAATGTTGATGTTTGAATTATTTCTTTTTTAATTAATAGACTTAACTTTATAGAGCATTGTTGTATTTACAGCTAAACTGAGCCAAAGTACAAAATATTTTCATTTTATTAGCATCTTGCATTAGTGTGGTTCACTAATAACTGACAACTATCGACACTTTTTAAAAAGTTAAATCTATAGTTTGCATTATACAATACTTTGCTTTTTGAGAATGTATATAGCATTACAAAAGTATATTGAAATATGTTATTGTCCTTAAAACTCTTGTACTGTATTCATTCCTCTTCTCATGCTTTTCTTCAAAACTTGAAAACCACTGTTCTTTCTACTCTCCCTTTCTTTTTGTTCACCCTTTTTCAGAATGTCAGTCACATGGTTAAATCATAAGTGGAAGCTTCTGACATTTTTACTTAGAAATATGCCTTTAAGTTTCCAAGTCTTTTTTTTCTGGCTTGATATGTCAGCATTATTTAAAAAAAAAAATCACAGAAAATCACTCCTTTGTATGGCTGCATCACATTTTGTTATGCATTCATATGTTGTAAGGCATTTCAGTTGCTTCCAAGGCTTTGAAATTATGAACAGAGCAATAAACATTGTCTCTGTGTTTCATGCAGTTGTTATGTCTTTGGAGGTAAATATTATGGAGTCTAAGTACTAGATTGTTCTATAAGAGTATGTTTAACTTTTTAGGAAATGACAACGTGTCCTCCACATTGGTTGTGCCATTTCCATGTCCGCTGGCAGTGAATGGAATTTCTCTTGGATGCTGCCCTTACCAGCATTGGTTTGTTGATCCTTGTGGGTAAATGAGTATATTATCAAAGCTCTTGGTTCAAAGGCTTGATTTCTAGCTCATCGCTTTCTTGGGAGGGAGTGGAGCCTTTAAAAGGTGGAGCCTACTCAGAAGGAGTTGAGTCACTGGGGGCGTGCCCTTAACAGAGGTACTGAGACCCCAGTTCTTCTCTCAGTTTCTTTCTGGACGCAAGATGGCTGCCACTCACTCCCATCGTGATATCTGACTTCACAGCTTCCCAAACAACAGAGCCAATTCTCAATAGGTTCAAACCTTTGAATATGTAAGCCAAAATAAATCTTTTCTTCTGTACACTGCTTATTGCTGGTACTTTGTCAGTATCAAGGAAAATTGACTAGTATCCTGTGTTTTGGATTTTTGCCATCCTAGTAGGTGGAGAGGGGCTTTTCGTTGTCTTAATGTGGAGAATTCTGGAGTGACAGATGATATTGAGCAGCTCATCATATGCTTATCATGCATATGTTTATCTTTGGTTAGAAATCTGTTAAGATCTTTGGTCCACATTCCAGTTAAGCTTTTGTTTGTTAAATTTTGAATTCTTTATGCAGTATTTATCAACTCCTTTACATAAATGTATTTTGTATTGTATTTGTAAATATGTTTTATAGATCAATTAATCATCTATCTATCTTTTTATCAATCTGTTGCTTGATTTTTATTTTTCATAATTTAGGTTTTTGTGCATTATCTTGGTCCACATAAACCTGAATTTCCATAGGGTTACATGTATGCTAGTGGAATGAATGACCATGATAAATGCATACTTTCTACTCTGCTAAGTGAAGCAAATTTCAGTTTTAAATTGATTCCAACGAGACTCATCTCTCTCTCTCTCTCTTTTGTAAATGTATTCGGTTGTTGTGGGTCTCAGTATACAGCTTGAATTTGTGGTGATCCTCCTGTTTTTATGCCTCCCCAGCCCTGGGATTGCAGGTGTGCACCACTGTGCCTGGACTCTGGCTGGATCAGCTTGCTCTGGGGACAGGCCTAGTGCAGCATGTGGCACCAGGGATTGAATCATGGTCCCTGCACTTGCGTAAGCAGGCATTTTAGCCTGCTGAGCTATCTCACTGGCCTAAAACTCATCTCTTGAGCATGGAGAGATGCTCTCAAAGTTCCACCTTCTCACCACTAATGCTGATTTTCTAATATTTGTTATTGTTATGGTTTACGTCTAGTTATCCCCACAAAGCCCCATGCAATCATGTGCGGGAACTTCTACAGATGGAGACTTGACTCATGAGTCAGTGGGATTATGTATTTTAGTACTGATCTAGAGTTTGAGACTTGATTCATGATCCCTAAGATTATATGTTTAGTACTGATGGGATTATGGGTCTGAGTACTTCTGGGATTATGAGTATAGCCTAAGGCCAATAGGCTGAGGTAGAGAGCCTGAATGTAATATAAAGAGAGACAGAGAGACAGACTGAAGCTGTTGCTCTCTGCTCCCCTGGTTGGTCAGTTGCCTCTGTCGCGATTGTTGCTGTTCCGTTATCATGGGCTGGATGCTCTCTGCCCTGTTCCACTCAGCCTTGGGCCAGCTGAATATAGACTGAAGCCTCCAGCAACTGTGACCTAATAAACCTTTCCTTCCTTCATTTCGAGTGTCGGGTATTTGTCCCAGCAAGGAAAGAAGAGCAACTAAGACAGCGATACCGGCAGGTATTAATTTTGATCATCAGTTAACACATTTTCATGTTTATTTGCACTCTTGTACCCATGCTTCTATTAGCTTATTTTTAGTTTCCCAATGGATTTGTAGGAACTTCTACAATTCAGCTATCCTTTTTTATTGTCAATTATAAGTTCTCTACTTTTAAATTTCGTTTTTAGTCTTTTTTTCCCACCCAGACAGAGTTTCACTGTATACTTCAGACTGGTTTGAACTCACTATGTAGTACAAGTTAGCCTTGAATTTGTGGCAGTCCTCTTGGCTCAGCCTTGCAAATCCTGGGATGATAGCCAAGCACCATCACACCCGGCCATTGTTATCCTTTTCAATAATATCTTTTAATGACGAGAACCCAGTTTTAATCCAGTTAATTTTTTAGGAATTCTTTTGTACTGGCCAAATAGCTCAGCATAATAAAGTGTCGGCAAGCAGGCTCAGGGCTCGGGGGTTTGATCCCCAGACCTACCATACAGGACCCCGTCCCTGGGGCACTCCGAGATGGCAGATCAGACTGGGTATGTGGCTTGTGCCTGTAATCGCAGCTCTTGGGTAGCTGTAAACAAATGGATCACTACAAGTCTGATCTAGTAGTGAGACCCTGAACACCCTTTAGACCCTTTCCTAAAAATACAAAAGAAAAAAAAAGAGAATTTTTATGGTTAATGCTGTTTTTGTCTCAATAAATTCTTCCCTACATCAATAGTATGAAGAATTCTTCCATATCATATAAGCTTCAGTCCAACTGAAGTCACTTCTATGTGCACTGTAAATAGGACACACTGTTGTCTTATTGCTTATACATGTGTATTTTTCTGAGTCTCATTTATAGAAAAATCTGTTCCTCTCCCAGATGTCCACAGACATCCTCAATGCTCACTGTGTTACAGTATAGTCTGTTCCTTCTTAGATTTATGAGTTTGCATTGGCCTAGTTTTCCTCTACGTGCTTATATAAATCTCATTTTTCAAAAAAGTCCTGTTTTCCAGTTTCCGCTTTTATTAGTACATGTGCACAGCGCATAATGTTTGCGTTCCTTGGGTGGAGTTGCTGTGTGTTCGTATCCTATCCAAACTATTTTTCATCTCTTTTCTTTTTCCCACCTCCTTTCCTCCCTACATCTCTTAGTCCTTTACTCATCTGCAAGAGATGTATTTTCCTATGTACTATTATCTATCTTTTGTTGTCTTCTTTACATATATTCTGGGTTTCACATATACGAGAAACCATGTGATAGTTCAATTTGCATATCTGATTTATTTTACTTAATACATGGCGCCAAGTTGTAATTGTTTTCCTACAGATAAATCGTTTATCCTCCTTTATAGCATATAAATCCATTCATCTGTTGGTGGACAAAGATATCACTTCCAAGATGGAACTGTTATGAGTTGTTCTTCTATAAACCTGAGGATGCATGTTATCACCGTAATGTGATGTATCTGATTGCTTTAGAAAGATGCCTAAAAGAGCAATAACTGGGTCCAATGGAAATTGTAGTTTTCTTGTTTTGTTTAGTCTTAAAGAACCTCCATACTGATTTCTTGGTGGTTGTACCAGTTTACATTCTCACAAACAATATAGTAGGGTGCCTTTTATTTGTGAAGCTTTGCTAGTGTGTATATTATTTGATTTCTCAGTAGGCATTCTTTTTCGAGTAAGATGGAATCTCAGTGTTATTTTGGTTTCCATTTTTCTAACGGCCAATGATAGTGAATTCTTTTTTCCCATGTATTTCTTCGTCATTTGTACTTCCTCTGAGAAATTTCTGTTCATTTCAGTTGCCCATGTTTTGGTCAAGTCTTTTAATTTGGGAGTGTAATTTTTTTTAGCTCTTTATGTATCCTAGATATCAATTGTCTCTCTGAGGAATAGCTGGAAAAATTTCATTTTCTATTCTTCAGATTGTCTTTTCATTTGATTGAAAAAGAAAAAATTTATTTTTCTATATAGGGGCATTTTAATTTGCTGTGATTTGATTTATGGATTCTTGTGCAATTGAAGTTCTGTTCACAGAGTTCTTGCCTACATCCATGTCTGCAACAGTTTTCTCTATTTTATTTTTCAGCAGGGTTACATGTTTCGGTTTTCACTTTTAGCTTTGTGATTCATACTGTTCTTAGTTTCATATGTAGGGGGCTAGCTTTAGCCTTCTCTATGTGATAACCAGTTTTCCAAATGATATTTACTACAGAGCTTATCTTTCTTCCAGTGTTTATTTTAGACTTTTTGTCAAAGCTCAGTTCAGTTGAATGTGCCTGCATTATTTTTGCATGTTTACTCTGTTTCATTGACTCACATGCATTTTTTTTTTTTTGTGCCAATACCATGCTTTTCTTTTTTCTTTTACCATTGTAACTTAAAAAATAGATCTTAACATGTAGGAAGACGTATCTTACTACTTTCTTCTTTTTCTTGAGGTTGTTTTGGCTATTCAAGGCCATTTTAACTTCCATATAAGTTTCAGAACTACCTGATCAAACACACACACACACACACACACACACACACACACACACACACACAGAAATCTTGTGAGAATTTTGTATGGATTGCATAGCAGCCTTAGATTCAATTGAAGGAAAACAAAATTGTTGCATTTAAGTTTTTCAGTTCCTAAACAACTGTTGTTTTTACTTGTAGCAATTTTTTTTGTCATATATAAAAATTTATTTGGTGTAGGGTTTGCTACTGAGTTGAGACTTGTAGTGATCCTCCTGTCATAGCGCCCCCAGTCCTAGGATTATAGTCATGAACCACCAACATCAATATACTTGGTTTTGGGGCTGGCATGACATGTGGTACCAGGGATCGAACTCTGTTCATTGCACTTGCCAGGTAGGTACTTAGGCCACTAAGCTATCTTCCCAGTCCCTTTTCTAAATATTGTAATAAATACTTAAAGTTTAAAATTTTTCTCTATATAAGTCTAACATGTATCTAATAACATATATAACAAAGTTTATTCTATATACTTACTTTAAAATATATTTTTCACTTGCTAAACTCTTACTGGTATAAGTACTACAGTTGAGTTTTTATTTATGATGTATTGGTGATACTGAGGTTTAGTATGCTAATCCTTGTGAGCTCTTGTGTGTGTCACAGTAGTGCTCTGTCACACAGCTACACACTCAGCCTGATACTGGAGTACATTTTTATGTAACAGAATTGCTGAACTTTCATTTTTAATCTTAAAGAATTATCTTTTTTTTCCTTTTTTATT